>APFE031143176.1:0-37257 GCA_000404065.3 Pinus taeda | reverse complement strand
TGTAGTGATCCGACGGTTCATTCTCTCCTCGGTATTACCGACCCTTGATCCGTGGCTTGACACCCGATTGGTCCATGAATTCTATTTAAAGCGCATGGAGGGTCATTTGTAGGTTAACCGTGCATGAGAGAAGCTTATGTAAATTTTCATTCTTTTATTAATAAATTGCCTGTAGTAGCCACGTTGGCGCAGGCCGTGGACTGTTTCCCTCTCTGAGGGTTTTAACCACGTCAAAAAACTGGTGTATTGATCTGTGATCTGTTTGTGAGCGGTGTCCTTTTGGTGTTCTGTCTGAGGAACTTACCCTGTAAATTCCTACACTCCTCAACAAAACATTGCTGTCATTTATGTTTGCATGTTGTTGTTTGCTGCAGACCTGGTTAGGGCACTTATGCAGCCCTAGACATACCCCACAGTAAACAAACCAACCCCATAAGGACTGTGGCTCATCTTGGAAGGCTTCCTCCCCTGCCACGCTGCCTTCTTAGTGCATTGTCCATCCTTGCAGCCCTCACGCAGTCCCTAATTGTGTGCTATGGCCTGCGGCATAGCACAACAGCCTTCCTGTAGCTTCTGCCTCCACAAAATGTAACCAAGCAATCTCAAAACAACAGCGTACTGCCCTACTAAGACTCACCCTAGTAGCCTGCTCTCTCAGCCCTTGAAACAGCAAGATTCCAGCCCTCAAACAATCTGCTCTTGCCTCAGCTTCGGCCTCCTGTAGCAGACTTCAGACCCTTGCTTCCATGCTGTCCAAGACCCCTCTCCCTGCAGCCTAGAACAGCGTTAAGGTCTCTGCATTTAGGGCAGCATTGTGGCTGCATCTAGGGCTATGTTAGGGCTTCTCCATGGGGCAGTGTTAAGACTTCCAGAGGCCGAGATAAGGGCTGTCCTCCATGACAGCGTACAGCTTTCTCATCTCCTAATATAGCATAGAGCCTTCTCCATTAGGGCAGTGTTGACTCTTAAGATCTCTCCTCCCACCAAAACCCAAAGACAAGTAGAGAGAAAATATCACAAGAAGAGTGTGTGGCTAAATGACTTTCAAGGCACCTTTATTTATACTAGAACGTTGAGCATAAGTGGGGGCAATTTGGTTGCTGGCCGACCTTGACGAATTGTCCCATAACACAAATAAATTTGTATCTCCATGAATACTTATCTGAATCAGATGATCTTTAGATCAATCCTACACCTCTCGATGAGGAAAATCCAAAAAAAATATCAGCTGCCATAAATAAGATGACCCACATGGAGTTTGGCCCTAGTTGCCAATTTTAGCACAGCGACAATATCATATAAAAATGGCTATAAGGCTTCGGTATCTTGGTCAGTGTTAGAAATTGCAGTTACTATTTCAAGTGGCCTATCTGTTTTATTTGTGCAGGCAGAGAAACAGAGTTGAACAATGAATTAGATGTCTGTCAGCTCAGACTGACCCTCTGCATGCATAATAAATTTTCTGAAGATAAAACCACTCAAGGAGAGATTATACCTCAGGGTGCTGTTCAGGATTACGCTCCTTCTGTAGATCCTCGTGGAGATGCATCGTCTTGACAAGGAGAAAAAAAAGCCAAGATTCAGCCCATTCAATGGAGCAGAATGGAGTTCATCCATGATCAGTGGGTAGGGGCATTCAGGTTAAGCTAAGCAGGTACCATAGTTTGTATAAGTTTAAACCATAATGCCTATCTAGCAGGCAGTTTTTGCACTAAGCCTACCTTCCACCCAGATCAATTATGCTAAGTCGATTCTTACAGTTCTAGTTATAGCTGTTACAAAATGAGTTTGTCAACAGTTGCATTAAATGTTTGCTCAACATACTCTGTTTAGCTTTGACAAGCCATCGGGTTTTCTACAGCATTGACAAGCCACAGGGTTTTCTAGATTGTGGTCAGCTTTCTTAAAAGTGCTTCCCTTGGGTCATTAAATTTTCTAACTTCTCTGTATCTATGTAGTATGTGCCTCTGATTTCACACTTTCACTAACTGTCATGTTCATTATGCATAAATTAAAGAAGAACACAATTTCATCACTATTCTGGATGCTCTCAGTCAATTACCAGCAGCAACCATTTCTGGTCCCTTTGAAGTAGATTCATCTCCAAGCCTCACTGTTTTTCTTGGAAACCATCAATCACTCTCTCAATCTTGTCTATCTTCATAGAAAGTGCACTAGTTGTCGTTTTCTTCATCCTTTGCTAAAGGAAATTCTACCTCTGTTTGCCACTCTCTTCAAAGCATTATTTTTTAGCCTCTGACCCTTGCAGGCTTAGTGTAAATGCAACAGAACAAATGTTTACCGAGATTAGTGCCTGAGTGCATCAAAGATCTTCAGTGTGTACGTTAAAACAACTGTTCGACCATGTGAAGAAAAGTCGCATTCAATTGCAGTAAGCCTAGAATTCTTTCAAAGAATCCTCCCTTTCTATAATTGGTAATCCTAGCTTTGTTCCAGATTTAGAAGTCTATGTTTAGACTTGAATTTCATTGTTTTGGGATGTTAAACTTTCCAAATTTAGCAGTTTGCTCTTCCAGAATTAGATTAGAGCTTTGCTTTTATAATTTGGGTGCCCACAACGATGGGTTGTTTTGTATTTTCTCCCAGTCTTCTCCATCAATCAAAGAAAGGCAGGGGTGTGGGTGATCATCAATACAGTGTTTGTGGGAGCTTCAAGCATTGAAGACAATTTCTGACTTGATTATAGCAGGGTTTCTTTCCAGGATTAATGAGAAAGTAGCAGAATGTTTGATTGTCCTATTACCACTCCATTTAGTGGCTTGCTAAAGATCACACAATCCACTATAGTCAGCACACACAGGACAGATACCCACTGCCACAATGGCCTAGGTCCCAACTTTTCAAGCCTCAATCCCTACCACAAGGCTATGGAGAGCTTTCTGTGAGCTACTCCAACAAACCCACCACAAGCCCAGAGCCTTATAATGGGGTCTAATTGGCTGAACGGAGGAGTTTTTCACTGTCATCCTGCTGGCTGAATGTTAAAAATATGCAATATACATTCAACTAAACCAGCGTACAAGTACATTAAAATTTGATAGAATTTGTCAAGTGTAATATACCTTTTTATTATTTTTGCTAAAATATTATGAGTTTAAGATTTAACTTCAGCAAAACTATTTCACGAATTTCATCCAAAAACAGCACAAATTTCACCCATTTACATAACATAAATGGCCAGCAGATAATGTAAAATCCAGAAATCAAAATAAGTGCTAATACTCCGGCAATAAAAATAATGCAATTATAAAATAAAAAAACAAGAAACAGTAGGAAACACAGCAAAATCCACAACCTTATGCTTCAGAGAACCTGTTACAAACACTAGCAAGATATCTAAATGGCTGGAAAATCGCTGTGGTGATGGCCTCCAAAATAACTGCTGCAATATTGACTCTAGCCTCCCAAAACTATAACTGGAACCAATATACACACCTGTGAATTCTAAATGATATCACCAAGGGCTGAGATGGGTTTCCATCCAATCTCACCAAGGTACCTGTTGCCACACAATCTAGCAGGGCCCTAGGAGGGGAAACCTAAGGGACAACTACTAAACAAAGTGACAACTATGGGACAATGACCCACTGTCACCTCAGTGAATGTCCCCTGCTCTTTACGGGCTTTCACCGATGGGAGGAGTCCTAGTAGGTAGGAAATCACTCTGAATGGATACGTCAATAACTAAGGAATTAGTGATTTTGCAAACACCATTCAAGGAGAGACACAATAAAGGCTCAATGCTTCAATGAAGCTAACACACTCTCCAAGAAAGACCTTGGAGAGCAAAGATCAAGACCTAGGGTTTGAGATATGCAATGGTAATATGTATTCCTAAGGTCAAGACAATAAGGGATGAGGTAGAACCTCTCAAAGAAGCTCTATGTGATGATTGAATGCTTCTAAAAGGATCTTCATCCTCTTTGAAAGACCTAAGGCAGGCTTGCGCTAGACCTAGGGTTTATGAATAAGCAAGGGAAGAAATACTTCCAAGGTAGTCGCTAGGTCAAGGCAAGGGAGGGGAAAGAGCTTCTTATGATTTATTCCAATGAATACTAAGCTAATACAACACTCAAAGAGGTCCCCAAGGTGAGAGAGACAGACCTAGGTTTTCCCTCTTGGAGTGGCACCTAGGGCAAGAGATTTTATAGATGAAACTCGGGCGGATGCCCACGAAACTTGGAGCATAGGTAGCCTAGACCCTAAGCTTGATGCGTGAACCAGCTGGTTCCCGAAAAATCACCTCCCTAAAATTTCGCTGCAAGCCCTAGATTTCTGCCCTACCTAAAGGGGACCGAATTTTAGGAGAAGAAAATATGGAGAAGAGAAAAGTTGATCACCAAACTTCTTGGACTAGTGCCTAGTCCTTTGGGATATGGAGTATTAGATGATTTAAAACTGGTCAAAACTATCCTTGAGGAAGCTAAAGATTGATGCCCTAGCAACCAACCTTTAACATTTACACACTCAAGATTTATGGGGCTTTATGTAATAAAATCAAAATTTCATCCACTACAAACATTCATCATTTTCCATACAATGAGTAACATATGTGGTTGCCAACCAAGAAGCTTTCCAAAAATAACTTTCAACAATTAGGGTACAATAGCATTAACCTAGTTGCAGTAATTCCATACATTAGACATAATTCCAAGAAAATATTCAACAAGAAGCACCTACAAGATCACAATATGATATATACATCCACAACTCATGAGATAGCTCCAAACAAGATCGAAAATTTCAACTCCAAATGTCAAAATACATCTAAGAATCTCCAATAGTCTCCAAAGAAAAGTGTGAATTATTTTACAAGAGAAGAATCCAAGTGATCATGATGATTTCTCACAAAGGGAGAGATCTTAATTTATATGATCCTCTACCTGATTTGAATTAGCCTAATGGCCCCTACAATCATAAAATAATGTGCAAATAACATGTCCTTGGTGACAAGCCCACCAAGTAGTTCATAAAGTGAAGAAGAAGTCATGAAAAAGTACGCTGAAATGATGAAGTCATGGTGTAGAAAGGTTGGTGACAAGCCCACCAAATAGCTCGTAACATGAAGAAGTGATCCAAAAGTGAGCTGAAATGATGAAGTCATGGTGTAGAAGGGTTGTTGGAGGGCCTCGCTGAGTCCTTAAGGTGCCATAATTAGAGTGAGGGCTCTATGAATGATAGACAAGGGGGTGGCCCCTTGACCTCTAAGTAAATCATCATGTGGTGCTCCAAGGTGACTCTGGGGCATAAGTAGTGGTCTCATGGGTCTCCTAATGGAAAATAAGCCTATAGACTGCTCCAAATGAGAGCACAGAAGATGGTGCTTTCCCTCCCATGTCTCAAACATGAGACAAACCTCCTTTGGGCCTTGGATGAGGTGCCAAACCCTGTATATACTACTAAGCCGGTTGAGGGCACTAGTGGTCCAAGTGCATCATCTCGCATTATAATGTGGGGCAATGAACAAGTTGTTGAAGGTGTTGATGCTACCCATGGCATGAGATAATGTTTTGCCACATGATAGAAACCCATGGCTCTCAACACTTCCCCTACAACTGTCAATATGATCCTCTAGTGGGCTTGGGCCATATTTAAGTTGCACAACCCATGATGAAACCACCTGCCAATCCTATGTAAGATCCAATGCGTCTCCTCACTTTCCGGTACAATAATTTAGTAGTGCATCTAAGTGAATCAAGCTTCTTAGTCAAGGGCACAAATGAGACTTCACATTGGATTTCCCTTCCAAATTTAGGGCTTTGAGCATGTAATCATGTTACCTCCCTAGGTAGGAGTGGTTAATAAACAACCCTATTAGGTGTTCCCAACCCCTAAAGGGAAGGACATGTGCAAGGAACATCCTTCAAGTGGTAAGTGTCATGTCGATAATGACAAGGTGGATTGGGATACAGGGGTCTCGAGCAACGTTACTTGGGAGCAGGAGCGGGGAGCAACATTTTCAAAAGCTCCCAATTTCAAGAGCGAATATATATATATATAATATATATATATTATATATTATATATATATATATTATATATATATATATATATTGATGCATATATGTCAATAAAAGCATGTAGAATGATGAATTAGATATAAAAAACATAAAACCATAGATTGAAATTTAAAACATCAATCATCTAGAAGTTATAATCTTCATCAACCACATCCACAAGTTAGTAACATACAACATATCAAATCTCATGATTCATCAATCTTAAGATTTCAAGCTTTCGAAATTCAATACATAACATTTATCATCATTGATCACCAAAATTATATAAAAATTCTAACTTGAAATGAAAGTTTATAAAATGAAATGAAATGAAACAACTTTCACGAAGCATCATATTCATAATTCATTACCAATGAGTTATAATTGCCAACTTCAAACTTCAAAATTAAATTGTCATATATTGTTTACAAAAAATATCATAACAAATACGAAAGAGTCAACGATTATAAAAACTACTATAAACTAGAAAAGACAAGTAAATTTATTATCTATTGCTAATGCTTGGACCTCTTGCCACAAGAAATGTCTAATTTATGAGCAGATCGTGGTGATCTTCTAAGAGTCTCCCCCGCATAGTCGCACGACCAAAACCTGAAGGCACATGCCCTCCACATGAGGATGGAGATGGGGGCGGCGGCAACAAAGGAACAGTTGTTGGAACTCAACCACTGCCACTAGATGGTGTGGGTGGCATGGTTGTTGTTGCTTCATCATCATCTTCCAAAAGTTCTATTGTATAGTGCCATCTGTTGAAATTTGTAACTAGGTTAGGTCTTCATACATATATCCGAGATGTACTTATCAAAAGAATGGAAAAAATATTTTTATTGTTATTTCTATGACTTATTAAGGCATGGATTTCATGCTTGGGTCATCATGTTTTAGGTAAAAGTCCCCATTGACGACTTCTAGGATTTATTCTGAGTCATTAGAGGCATTGTACATTTAAAGAGACCCTTCTTGAGCTTTCGGACCATACAAAAAGAATTATTTTTGAGTCAAAAATGAATTTAATCTCCTCCACAGCAAGTCGGCCTCAAGAAGATCAAGTTGGCCTCAAGACAAGTAATTTGACCTCACGGAAGGGCTATAAATACAAGTAGTTCGAATTCATTTGTAGCATCTCATTCTCTCTCTCATAGTTCGATCTTTGAAGTTGGAAGTTGGAGAAGTGTGAAATTGTCTAAGGGTTGGAAAAGAAGCTGGAAAGAAGTGTGAGTTTCTATAGGAAGATAGAAGGTCTAAAGATCAAAATTTTGGGACAAGACTTACTCCATTCCGAGGTGTATCAAGGGAGATCGAAATTCTCCAAGTTTGATTGAAGTTGTTGTTGCTACTGCTACTAGATTGAAGATGCTACTGGGTCGTAGCTGCTATTGATGCTGCCAGGTCGAAGTTGCTTGTGAAGGGTTGTCATTGCAAAGAGGATTGAGGGATGAATTGGTGTGGAAGGAATCTATGTCTGGGACTAGAGTCTTGGATTATCTCGAAAAACTATTGAAGGAAGAATTGTTGAATGGGTTTTCCCCTAGATAGGGGTTTTTCCCTGGTTGTCCGCCTACATCTATTGTCCTTGTGTTATTGTTTTGGTAGATACTTGATTAACTAAAAGATAAAGAAGAACATAAAGATAAAAGAATCACAAGTAATTATCTATAAAAGAAAACCTTTTTGCCTTTCTGATTTTCTAACATGGTATCACAACTAACGTGAAGGAGAAAAAAAAGCAGTCGTGAGTATCTACTAGAAGGAATCTAAAGGATTGATCTAGGGATCATATGAGGAGCTCTTAGAAGAGAAGAAGCTCACTATTTCCAGGGACAATGTCTAACACATTAAAGAGTGAGAACAAGTTGGAAGGAGCATCAAACTACAGATGTTGGAAGAAGAGGATTGACATCATTCTTGAAAAGAACAAGGTCTTGGATGTGGTCAAAGGAAAGGTGAAGAAACATATCGAAGGATCCAGTGATGCAGACAAGGTGAAGTATAGGGAATTGGAAATATTGGCTCTGACTCAAATGGTAGAAAGCATTAAGGACAGTCTTGTCCCATACATTTCCAATATTGACCATGCTCAAGAAATGTACGAGGCATTGACAAAATTATTCACTATCAAAAATATTGGTCAAGTATCAAGCTTGAAGAATGAGTTAAGGACTACAAATATAATAAAGGATGATACAGTAGCTTCCTTCTTTGTAAGGATATCAAGGATCAGAGATGAACTTCGAGCCATAGATGAAATAGCACCAGAAAAGGAGCCAGTAATCACTGCAATGTTGGGATTACCACCTACTTGGAGTTATTTTGCTTCAAATCTCAATAGTTGGAAAGAAGCTCCCACCTTTGAACAACTATGGAATGCTTAAACCCAAGAAGAAATGAGGATTTCAATAGTATCCAATAATGGAGAAGGAAATGTGTCAAATGCTTACTCTGCCTCTCACAAGAAAGGACATTCCAAAAAGTCAAGAGGACCAAGAAAGAAGGTTGATATGTCCAAGATAGAATGCTACCAAATGCCACAAGATGGGTCACTATAGAAGTGACTACCCTGACAATCCAAAGAACAAGAAGAGAAACAGGGATCAAGCCAATATAGCTAAAAGAGGATGTCCAAAGAAGACAAAGCCCGAAGAATTGGATTGAAGGGACTTACACTACTAAGTCCTTTGAGCTAAGCTTTTGTTATTTCTTTCTGATTTCTAGTTTTTTTGGGTTTAACATTTTGGAAAAACATTTTTATTTGTTCTTAAGGTTATAGGTATCCCTCAAGCTTGGAGGGAGCCCTCATCAACCTCTAAAGATAAGTATCCTATTACAATTTTCATTTTTAGTTTTCCTTACTTATCTGGTTTTGTTTGCATAAAATACTAATCACATTTCTCCTCTTATTTTCCTTGTCCAGGAAAACTTGCTAAAGACTCAAGGAAGAAGGTTTCACAAAACAAAGCATTGAAAGTGCAAGGTTTCTTAAGAGATATGAGGTATGTTTTGAAATATAAGTTTTGTTTTCTCCATATTTATTCTTGATAAGCTAGTACTAACATCTTTGTGTCTAGCTTTCCTGAATCTTAAAAGATTCTTTATTGGGAGATTCATCATTAGATAAATCTACCCTCCTTATATCTCTGATTGCTCTTGTGGAACCCTAGAAAGGTTCATTGTGAAAATACTAACCTAAGGGTATGTCGATGATTATGTGCGAAATCCTAATCTGCTTAGTGTTTGTTGAAAGGAAATATCTAATGTTTTGATGAAGTCTAAAGTCATTGGCTGATGCTTGGATGATGTCTTGTTTGGGATTTTAGTATGATTATGGAAACCCTAACGTGTTAGGGTTGAATCATAATGTCTGAAATCTCGACCCTTTGAAGTATTGGTAATTCAAGGGTTTACAATGTTTTGTATTGAAACCCTAGATCATTAGGGTTTCGTAAGATGTATAAGCAAGACCCTTATTATGTCTTAGAAATGAAATCTTTGGTATGTGTGGTTGCCTGATCAAACCCTAGTCCGATCAAGTCTGTTATATATCTAACTCTTATTGATATTTGTGTAGTTGGGTTTGACTAAGATATGTTACGATATGCTTGTGCATGGTGATGGAATCCTAGATATATGAGTTGACCTAATTGTCGATGGTCATGAGTCCTAGGCTTTGAAACTAAGCCCTAGTTGAAGTTTGTTTCTCTAGGATGGTATTTGTGAAATCTAGGGTTTTGGAGTTAAACCTTAATAGAAGTGAAAATCTCTAATGTATGATGACAATGTGATAATTTGAGATTTGTGTAAGATTGTTGAAACCTGAGTTTTAGTTATGATTAATGTCTGTATGATTGTTTGAAAAAATCTAGTGTCTGAAACTAACCCTAGTGGAAGCTAGCCATGTTGTTGATTAGGTTGTGTTTGGTTTTGATTGTTGAATCTCATGTATGAAATCTAGGGTTTGTATGAAACCTTAGTGGAAGTCTAATATATGAATTCTGAAAGTTGTTAGATACTTTGTAGATCTAAATTTGTTTGAATTGCTTCTAGGGTTTGTCATACCTTTGGAAGAAACATTGAAACCCTGGATGTAATGAAGGTTGTTATGAAATGCTCAAAGTCTTGATAATATAGTCTAGGGTTTATGACAAAAACCCGAGCAAGAAGTTGAAAAGTATGTGTCTCTTGTATGTAACCAAGTTTGAGTATTTTGATGTCTAAAGTTGAATGCTTCTATGATTTTGATATGGTAACTTCATGCTTCTATAGATTTGGTTGTACTTGCTATCTAAGTTGTGCAGGTATGCGATCTTCAAGATAGTGAAGATATTCGTAAAGAAAAGTTGATGTGATAAGCATGATGTGAATGGTGATGGTAATGATAACTTTGATAAGAAGGATGGAAGCCATGAAAGATTCTCCGATGTCATAAAGAAGAAGTAGAACTCCCTAAGTTAAAAGGAAGCCTAGACGAAATCTCACTAGGTTAAGAGGGAGCTTGATTGAAAGAAATCTCCCTATAGGTTAAGAAGGAGTTTGAGTGAAAAAAAATCCCCCTAGATTAAGAGGGACCATTGATGAAAGGAATCTCCCTAGTTGAGAGGGAGGTCATATCATAGTCATGATGGACACCTTGATAGAAAAAATTGAAGAATGTATTTTGAAGGATTGTTGAGATAAGAAAAGCCGGATCGATTTACAAAATATGTTGTTGCATGAGAAGTAGGAAAGGAAGCTACATGGTTAAGGAATCTTCTATCAAGATTCATTGGGAAAGTTGTAAGTCCTACTGCGAAAAGGTTGAGAAGAACCATCAAGTTGCCTGGAAGACCCCGAAGGATTGTCTCTATTTATATACATTTGAAAGTTTGTTACTGATTGGGGTTGTGTTTGTACAAGTAAATCTCTCAGAAGTTTGATAGAATGTTTTGACATGCTTAGAGTTGTCAATCAATTTGATTGGGAGAAATTTGGAAGGATTTGTTACCGATTGGAATAATCGGGAAGTTGAGGCTTTGTGAGTGAGACATTACCTGGGAGGACATCTGGTCGACTCTTTGTGTTGATGTCTAATTCCCGAAGTAGGGAGGGTGGCATTATTCATGGAGCTCTTACCTCGGATATGCACCTAGATCCCTAGGTTGATAGTTAGTAAGTAAGATTGACGGTACCTAGAGAGGTTGAAAGCTTTAGTCCGTCTTAGTCCCACTTGGATAGATTGCCCTGGTCAGAAATCTAGTCCATGGCTTTACGGTGCATAAATTGTTGAGAGATCTTGGATAGATTGCCCTAGTCAAGAATCTATTCCATGGCATTATAGTGCCTAAAATTCTTCATTGTTCATGTGTTATGTGAACTTCCTTGTACTTGTACTGATGAATACCTCCCTAGTTAAGAGGGAGTGTTGAAATTTGTAACTAGGTTCAGACTTCATAAATATATCTAAGATGTACTTATCAAAAGAATGAAGAAAATATTTTTATTATTATTTTTGTCTTATTAAAGCATGGGTTTCATGCTTAGGTCATCATGTTTTGGGTCAAAGTCCCCGATGGGGACTTCTAGGATTTATTTTGAGTCATTAGAGTCATTGTACATTTAAAGAGACCCTTCTTGAGCTTTTGGATCATGCAAAAAGAATTACTTTTAGTCAAAAATGAATTTAGTCTCCTCCACACCAAGTCAGCCTCAAGACAAGCAATTCGACCTCACAGAAGGGCTATAAATACAAGGAGTTCGAATTCGTTTATAGCATCTCATTCTCTCTCCCGTAGTTCGATCTTTGAAGTTGGAAGCTAGAGAAGTGTGAATTGTCCAAGGGTTGGAAAAGAAGATGGAAAGAAGTGCGAGTTTCTAGAGGAAGATAGAAGGACTAAAGATCGAAATTTTGGCAAAAGTCTTACTCCATTTCGAGGTGTATCAAGGGAGATCAAAGTTCTCCAAGTTTGATTGAAGTTGTTGCTGCTACTGCTACTAGGTCGAAGCTGCTATTGATGCTGCCAGTTCGAAATTGCTTGTGAAGGTTTGTCATTTCCAAAGAAGATTGAGGGCTCACTTAGTGTCGAAGGAATCTTTGTCTGGGTCTAGAGTCTTCAATTATCTCAATAAACTATGGAAGGAAGAATTGTTGACTAGGTTTTCCCCTAGATAGGGGTTTTGTCTTGGCTATCTGCCTACATCTGTTGTCCTTGTGTTATTGTTTTGGTAATTGCTTGATGAACTAAAAGATAAAGAAGAACATCAAGATAACAGAACCATAAGTAATTATCTATATAAGAAAATATTTCTGCCTTTCTGATTTTCTAACACCATCCTCGAAATTATCATCCTTTGGGTTGTTGTCCCAAGTTTTACATGATGTATCCTCATAAACCCAATCACAATAATGACTCAACAACCTCAAGTTGTAGTGCACATAAACCAAGCTTTCTGCCCAATTTTCATTGAGTCTGTTTCTTCTCACATTATGGACGAAGTTGTAGGTGCTCCATGTTGAAAAACGTAACCAGGTTTTGTCTTCATAAAATGTATTTTTCCAAAGAATTTTTATTATTGTTACAATGACTTATTAAAGCATGGGTTTCATGCTTGGGTCATAATTTTATTAGACAAAGTCCCAATTGAGGACTCCTAGGATTAATAAAGAGTCAATAGAGTCATTGTCTATTTTATGAGACCCTTCTTGGGCTTTCGAATGATGTAAAAAGAATTATTTTTGGGTCAAAAATAAATTATGTAACCTCCACACCAAGTCGGCCTCAAGGAAGTAAATTCAACCTCATTTGAAGGCTATATATACAAGGCAGTTCCACTTCATTTGAGCATCTCACTCTCTCAAGCATAGTTCAATTTTTGGAAGTTGGACGCTGGAAGCTGGGAAGAAGTGCAAAAGATGAAGGAAGGGTCCAAAAGGAGTGCGAGTTTGGTCTAGGTGAAGGAGAAGAAGAAAATCGAAATTTTGGTGCCTCTCTCTCTCTCTCTCTCGCTCTCTCTCTCGTGTGGACTGGTTTAGGAGATCGAAGTCTCCTAATCTAGGTAGAAGTTGTTGCTGATGTCGGAAGCTGCCAAGTCAAAGTTCTAGGGTCCAAGTGTTGTTGTTGCTAGGTTGAAGGTTGGATCGAAGAAGGAGAGGTTGGCTTGGTGTGGAGGTCTTTGTCTAGGTAGAAGAGTCTCAAGGAAAACTACTGAAGGAAGATATTTTTTACTGGGTTTTCCCCTAAATAAGGGTTTTGCCCTGGCAAAGTGCCTACATCTTGTGTCTTGTGTTTTTGTGATCTTCATGCACACATAATTTGGTAATTGCTTAATGAAAGATAACATACCAAATAAATAAAAGAAGCCAACATAACTCACAAATAATTATCAAGAAAGAGAAATCTAACCCTAATCCTACTAGCATTGATTTTTCAACATGGTATCAGAGCTAAGGTCAAAGAAAATTAGAGATCACCTCGTTGGCTTAAAGGAAATGATTTCTCCCTCTATGATGAGAATGGGATTCACTTCTACAGTAAGTTGGATCAAGAAGACTATCTATTACTCATTCAACAAGGTCAAAAGTCTAGGGTTCTTAGTTGCACTTACAAGATCTCTCAAAGATGACAATGCATGGATCATTGACAGTGGAGCATCAAGGCATATCACGAGGAAAAGTAAGCAACTTCAAACTCTATCAAAGGAACCATCCTCTCATGTTGTGGAATTGGTAGACAACAAAAGTTATGCTATTAGAGGCCTGGGATCAACATCTTTAAAGCTGGAGAATGGAGCAAAATTACATCTCAACAACATATTATATGTTCCATGTTTGAAAAAGAATTGCTTTCAATTTCTTTCTTAGAAGACAAAGGGGATAGAGTTGCTTTTGTTGATGGAAAGGTCTTGGTCTGGGGAAAAGATTCTAGCATTGATAAGGCTAGGGTCATTGGAGTTCGTGAAGGAAGTTTGTATAGAGTCATTACACCACCTCCAGAAGCCCTAGTTCATATGGAAATATCTCCTATTGAGCTATGGAAGTTCATGGCATCCCTGATATCAAAGAAGATCGTGGAGTTTGCAAGGGATACTCTTCAGGAAAACATACAAGAAAACCATTTTCAAATAATGAAACAAGGTCTAAAGAAATATTAGCCCTCATACATTCTGATGTGTGTTGGCCCATGTCTGACAAATCACTTGGAGGTCATCTTTACTATGTAACATTTATTGATGATCACTCTAGGAAGACATGGATCTATCTTCTCAAGAAAAAGGATGAAGTATTTGAGAAATTCAAGGAGTTTAGATGCGAAGTGGAAAGCCTAAACAAAAGAAAGATAAAAACTTTGAGATCTAACAATGGTGGGTAATAAACTTCTAAAGAATTAATTGCATATTGCAAAGAAGAAGGAATTAAGAGGGGGCTTATTGTTCCCTACTATCCCGAACAAAATGGAGTGGTCGAAAGAAAGAATAGGACAATTGAAGAAGATGTATGAACAATGCTACTTCATCAATATTTGCAAAGGTTTCTATGGGGAGAAGCAGCAATGGCAGCTGTATATATTCAAAATAGAAGTCCTCATAGAATTCTCGATAATATGACACCAAGGAAGCATTCACAAGAAAGAAGCCAAGTGTGCACCATCTCTGAATCTTTGGGAGCCCTACATATATCCATGTTCCAAAGGACAAGCGAAAGAAGTTGGATTCTACAAGCATCAAAGGGATCTTCGTTGGCTATAGTCTCTCCTCAAAAGCATATAGAATCTACATCAAGGAAGTGAGACACATTGAAGTAAGCAGGGACGTTATATTAGATAAGAATCAAGCCTACAAAAAGTCGAAGGATATTCCTATTGATAACGATGACGAATATCTACCCATATTTGAAGAAGTACAACCCGACAACCCTTCTACAATTCAAGAGGAAGAAGGACCAAGTGAGCCTATTCAAGTTGTGGTCATACTAAGCACAAGGAAAAGGCCAAATTGGTTAAGCGCCACTCTTGAAGATGTTGAAGGGCATGGAGTTGTGAAAGGAACCCTCAAGGAAAGCAAAAGGCCGAAGAGATATTCTAGATATGCAACATATATGACAAGACTAGTTGAAGCAGAACCATCTACATTTGAAGAAGTTGCTCATCAAGAAGTTTGGAAGAAAGCTATGTAGGAAGAATATCAATCCATCATGAAGAATGGGGTTTGGGAAATTGTTCCTAAACCTAATGACAAATCGGTTGTCACCTCGAAATGGATCTACAAGATCAAACACGTTGTTGATGGAAGCATAAAAAAGTACAAGGCCAGATTTGTTGCAAGGGATTTCTCTCAAAAGGAAGGCATAGATTATGAAGAAACCTTTGCACCCACTGCAACGTATACTACCATTAGATCTTTCGTTTCGTTGGCTACTACAATGGGATGGAACATCCATCAAATGGACGTGAAGACAACATTTCTGATTGGGACCATCGATGAGGAAGTATACATTGAGCAACCCAGAGGCTTTGAAGAAAATAGCAGGGACACTCATGTTGGTAGACTCAAGAAGGCCCTGTATGGTTTGAAGCAAGCTCCTAGGGCATGGTATGCAAGAGTGGATGCATACCTCTAAGAATTGGGTTCGTAAAGAGTTTCGTTGATCCTAATCTCTACATCAAGGTTGTGAATAATGAGCCAGTCATTATTCTATTGTATGCAGATGATCTATTCATCACAGGTGTGGAGAGAAGAATACAAGAATGTAAGAAGATGTTGGCAACCAAATTTGAGAAGAAGGATCTAAGACTGATGCACTATTACCTAGGTCAAGAAGTATGGCAAAATCCTTGGGAGATATAATTGGGGCAAGGAAAGTACATCATCAAGTTGTTGCAGAAATTTGGGATGACGAATTCCAAGCCCATGACTACTCCTATGATCACCAATCTCAAGAAGTTGAAGAGCTCTGACTCAAGTCTTGTGGATCCTACTTCCTATCGTCAATTGGTAGGTTCTTTGATGTATCTGGTAAATACTAGAACGGATATATGTTTTGCTGTGAACATCCTCAGTTAGTTTTAGTTGGAGCCTCGTCATGATCACTAGATAGCTACCAAGAATATAATGAGATATCTTCGTGGTACGATACATCACTGACCAAAGTACAATAGTAAGGAAGTCAAGTTGACTGGCTCCACAAATTCAGATTGGCAGGCAGTGATGGCAACGATAGGGGGAGAGCTAGCGCAGCAGGGAGGACGCCGAGGAAGAGAGTCGAGGGGCGAGGGAGTTGCAAATCGATGGGAAAAGAGAGTTCGCAAAAATGAGGATCGATGGCAAGAAAGAAAAAACGCAAAGCAAGGTTGAAGGGGTCGCGATTTTAAGGAGGAACAATAAAGAGAAGGACGTAGGTTGATGGAGGAGCCACCAAAGACGGGAGAAAAAAGAAAATGTGGGTTAGCTTGGACGTGTGAGGATTTTTGCAAGTTGAAGGAGTAGCGTATGGCAGTAAAAAAAATTCGAAATCTCCCAGAGAAGAGAAAAATGCAGCAAGGGAGTAATAAACCCAAGGCAACAAAATGATTTCAAAAATTCCTGCTAGAAAACCCCACGCAACAAACAAATCTAACAAAAAATTGTAGGAAAACTCCAGGCATCAAAGAAATTGTAGTCCAAAACTCATGATAAACCCAGAAAAAACGAATTTCATAGAAATGTATTTTTATGCTTCAGATTTATCAATGAAACCCTCGCTAAATCATTTCCTGATTTAAAAAAAAATATAAAACCCTTGGACTGCAAAAGGCTAGATAATATTCCTACAAAAATGATTTTGAGGCCAGATCTTACCCTTCAGAGCCTAGATCTGGCTTCAAATCAAAATTGACATTTAGATCTACAACCTGTACCTGACAACAAAAATATCAAGAACCCAGATATATAAAATAATAAATAAAACCCCAGAAACCGAAGTCAAAAAACCCAAAAAACTTTGCAGATCTATCACAGAAATGGCAGAGCTATCAGATCTGAGGAGTATGAGTCCAACTTCGCTCCCAGATCTGATAATCTAAGGCTCTCAACAGCTAGATTTATCAATTTCCCACACAAAAAATAAATTTTTAAATTTTAAAGTAGGTGCTTAGCTCAAAACCCTTCATGCATCACCAATAAAAATCTTATGATAAGACCGGGATTAAATTAACTTGGGTTATTTAGAAAACAATGATCAAGGGTTGGCTGGTCCAACTGAAATCTTCCCCTAAAGCCTGAGGATCAAAAAAAGATCAATGCTTCCTGTAAAACTCAATCCAGCCATTAAAATAGAGCGAGAAAATGATAATAAAATTCAGATGAATAGAGATACCTGCTATTACATTCAAAATTTAAATTATCATTTAAACCCCAGCAACTGAACAAGATACATCTACTCAAATCACTCTTTTAGAAGCTATTATCAATGGCTAAAAAAAATTACACATGAAAAACGACACATCTTATAGTATTTCCATGAAGAGTAATACTGGCGAAGATTAACCCCAAATTCTTTCTTTATTATTCAAAAAAAAAAATTACACGAGATTTCTGCTTAACACACGACTCAGAGATCGGATGGATCAACTGACAAATGACTTCATATTTAAAGATAAATCCTCCAACAGCTATTTTGACTGATCTCCGGCAAAGCAATCTCGACCGTTGATAAGGATTAAAATTTCTTTTAATCTCATCCGTCGAAATATTAAATTCTTGAGGAAATTCGAATTTTTCAATTAAATGCATTTTAATTAACTCAAAAATAAAGATTTTGAGTTAATTTCCTCAAAAATTTGACTTTGACTTAACCCCTAAAGACCAAAAGCTTAAAATTTAGCAAAATAATTAATTTACCTTAGTCCCGGGACCTTTTAAAATTTGATTTTTAAGGACTGACAAATTTTTCCTTTGCAAAATTTAAATTTACCTAGGACTTAGAACTAATTAGAGTTTTGGCTTAGGATTTTAATTAATTTTTTACCAGAAAATTTAATTAATTAACCTATCAGGGGATAAAAAAAAATTTCAACCCTCAAGACATTTTACACCATAATTTTCATATTTTTTACATCATAAAGGAGAGAACCCATCTGTAATAGACCCTCACGGACTACCCATTTCTGCGACACAAATATAATCCAGCAGACCAAGCAATTTGTAATAAAATAACCTAACCAAATAACTAGGATTATTCCCAAATCACTTTTACATAGACTCGATCTGTAACACTAGGACTCGCCTAAGATCCCAGTGACAAAATACATTCCGACTTTGGGGTAAGACTGAAGGAAAACTCTGTCGACCATCAGAGAATGAATCAGTGTGAAAAAAAACCTCCTAAAATGTAGGTCGTTACAATAAAAGTAGGTTTACCTAGGCAATTACATACATGACACGGATCTGCTGAGATTATTTACATCATATACATGCAGAATGGGTTTACATTCTAACATAATAATCAGGCTGATGATGCAGGCTAGACGGCACGGACACATCGATCAGGTGTTATCCCTTTTGCAAAAAAAAGGGGTGTACTGCTATGGGTCGTTGAAACGTAGTGGTCAACAAACTTCATGGATCCTATCATCTTGTATCAAGGAAGATGACAACTCCAAGAATTTGTAATGATGCAAACAGATTACAAGACAAGAAACAGATAACATGCCTTGTCAACTATGAGCTTTGAGGACAAATATTTTTGAAGAAGGCAATGTTATGAATAAAATATATATAAATGACATAAATAAACAATGATGATAATAATAGTTAATTAAACAGTGATTATTTAGTGAAGAGGCATGTCTCTAGGAACATGAGCGTTTATGAAGAGGCACCTACCTAGATATATAAGTGGGTCCTCATTTGTAACAATCACATCTCAGATCAATTCTTTTATATAATATTCAATATATATTTTTATCCTCAATGGATGTCTTCGTGTACCAAGTGTTCTGAAGATTATTGCAGAGTATGAATTTTGTTCGTTATAGACCCCTATATGTGAAAATTTCACTCATTCAGAAGAATGGAAATAATGTATCTTCTCGGTATGTGGCACCATAAAAACTGACCTCAATGAGAGCTGAGAAAGGCATCAGAGGCATCATCATTCATAGGCACTGTGGAGAAGTGAAGAATATGTGTGACTGGTGTCTAGAACTCTGCAACGGGGAAAAAATTCTCTTGTAGTCACCCATATATGCGAATGGGTAACAGTCCCAATAACACTACTGTCAGCCAAGCATTTAATGCCCTTGGTTACCAAGAGGGGCTGAAAGGAGGAGGCTATCATCTGAGTAGGTCTCAATTGCTCGTGCAGAGCAGATGGTCTAAAAATAACTACCTCCTGAACGCATAGGGCTAAGCATCTTTGGTCTGGGTGCCAGAAGAATGTATAAGCAATGAAATCTCCCCCAGAGAATACAGTGGATGGGCAGCTGAAAATGAAGAGCTCTTCTTTCAATGAATAATCATCTATTATTTAATGTATATTATGGCTGTCATTTTGGAGTGAAACAGCCATACACTAAAAAACAGTTGTCCTTCAATATTTTTAATGTTCTCTGCTTTTGCATTGAATTATTATGCAGGGCCATAACAGCTCCTGATCCATGTTTCAGATCCGAACATTGTTGTATTTATAACTTTATAGTGCTGCTTTCTATGACAAAGTGATCAATATCCTGATATTATTAGAAAGGTATTATATACTACAGCAGTTCCATTTCTGCCATGCATTCATGGAAATTGTCAATCATGTACATCTATTTGTCAGTAATGAGGTCATAGAAGTGAAGATACAGTCATTACACAGCATAGTCATTTGCAAAATTATGTTAGATTGAGCTGAGATTCATTTAGTAACTAAGCATCAGAAAATAAGCATGAGAATGTTTAAAAAATGATAGAGAGGAATGCTTATCTATCCATGCCTTTCAGAGGAAATGGTAATAATCATATGAAAATCAGTAACTTGCACAGAAAGACAGAGACTGAAGAACATGTGACCACTATCCACATGAAGCATGCCCAGTGTTGATTTTTTCAAGTGCAATAGAAACAAGCACAAATCCCTCAAACTGATAATTACTTCTAATGATATAGATATTATTTTCAGCACCTCCAGTTTATCATTAAGTAATTATACTTCAGAAGTTCAACCATATAATGCAGTTGGACAGTAGCGATCACAATAAGACAATGATGCACAAGGACAACACAAGTTTTATCCTAGGAAAACCTTCGTCTAGGGAAAAACCCAGCAACCTTTTCCTTAGATGAGATTATTCAATTCAACAAGAGATACATGAAGCGAACAAAGTTCCTTCTATAAATTAATTATTCCAAAAGACTTGGAATATCAAGATATCCATTAAAGATATAAATATTATCTTAAATATGAATGAGAATGAGAATGAATGATTTACAAATGAGAACGAGAGGCTTGTTTATATACCAAGCAAGTGTCTCTTCATGAAGAGTCATGTCCTATTAGACATGCCTCTTCAACCTAATTACTAGCTTAACTAACTATTATTTATGATTATTATCTTTTACATTATATT
Organism: Pinus taeda; assembly: GCA_000404065.3. Taxonomy (NCBI): domain Eukaryota; kingdom Viridiplantae; phylum Streptophyta; class Pinopsida; order Pinales; family Pinaceae; genus Pinus; species Pinus taeda. The sequence continues at coordinate 16,662 of APFE031143176.1, read as the reverse complement.
TATATTTTATTCGTTACATTGCCTTCTTCTTCAAAAAGCTTTGTCCTCAAAGCTTGTCGATGAAAAACGCTTGATCTCTTTTTCTGCTTTGAAAGTCTTTCTATCTCGGCATAGTCATCCTCGTCGATACAAGTTGATAAGATCTTAGTGACAAACAAAATTGTCGCACTGAGAAAGGATCAGACCATCCCAGATTAATCTTTTGTATAGCATTTTGATCACTAAAATTTTGTAATGACTTGTCAGCATAAGACGGAATTGATATTACGTCATTATTCTCTAAAACATTAATTTGTTGTCTACAATTTGAATGGTCCTGATACACATCTTGGTTGATTTGTCTATTCTCAGGATTCAGATGCCGATATAAAGTTTTTAGATTTTCTTCTGGTGAAGATGTTGTTGAATTGGTTATGGAACATTCACTTGGGATGTCCATTGTCTAAACTACAACATCTACGTGTGTTGTTTCTTCAACTGACTTGTCTTCTTGAGTTGTCATATTCACGAGATCGGTATTCATTCCTTTATTTTCAACTTGAACGGTTGCGACAGGAGATTCTGATACTTCTACTTGAGTGACTTGTTCCAACTTATCTTTTAATGCTTTCTTACCCTCCTTAAGTTTCTTAGTTTGATTGAACAGACTTTGATTATGATTTCTCAGACGTAAAAGTTCTTTGGTTTTTGATTCATCAACCTTATTTTCAGTGTTTTGAATTTAAAGTTTTTCATCTTTTAGATCTCTGATTTGTTCTAATAAATTTTTATTAAGGTTCTTTAAACGTAAATTTTCCTCTTCTTGTTCTGATAAATGCTGCTTGAGTTCTTTCTTTGAGACTTTAGTCCTCTTCACTTGTGCCAGTAATTTTTCGATGTGGTCCTTGAGACGAGAAATTTCTTCGTCCTTTTCCATTATTTCTTTGTAATGTATATCCACAAGGTTTATATGTTCGCGTTCTAACACTTCCTTGCTTTGTTGAATTTTGGCTATTTTGACATTCTCTTGATTTTTTTGTTGCAATTTCTTGGTACATTGGATTATATCGTTTGGTAGAAACGATGATCGGCTTTCAACTTGCATTGTGGATTCTGTTTTCTTCATTTCCTTATGTCTTGCCATTAAATCTCTCATTTTTCTTGCTATTAATTGTTTATCTGCATCACTTAGAAGTTCGACTAAGGTAAACGTTTTGTAACATTTTGTGCAAACAACATTGTGATTTCTGAATGATTCTTGACAATTAGGGTATCCTTTTGAACAAAAAGGACATAGTGCAAAGAAACCATTGTTCTCTGTGGACGACATCTCTTTTTTCTTTTCTTTTTTCTTTTTTTAATAATTTTTTTTAACTCTCTTTTTATATATAATTTTTTTTTTGTATATATTCTCTTAATCTATAAAAATATTATTTCCACTTCCTTTTATTATATATATATATATATATATATATTTCAAATATTCTCTTCTTCTTCTTCTTCTTTTTTGTTCTCTTTTAATAATTTTATATAATAAATAATTTTTTAATATATATAATTATAAATTATATATATTATATAATTTTAATTTATATATATTATAAAATTATAATTATATAAAATTTTATATATACTTTTTTGAGACCCACTTTTCCTTTTATATGTAACTATATAAGGCTTATATAGTATCATTTTTTATAATTATAATAATATTTTTTTCCTCTGAAAATTTGGATGAAACGTGACTCTTGGTCCAGTCACAATCTTTAGAATTGAACGTTTAAAATTATTTAGATCACACCTTTTTTCTCCAATGTTATCAAAATATCTTTTACTTTTACAATACCATGGGCAATTACCATGGGTTGTTTCTAAAACCTCGGTTAATGTTCTCCACGTAAAATGTAAAACTTACCACTGGTTTCTAAAACCACGAGCAATTACCATTGGTTTCTAAAATACCATGGGCAATTACCATGGGTTGTTTCTAAAACCTCGGTTAATGTTCTCCACGTAAAATGTAAAACTTACCACTAGTTTCTAAAACCATGGGCAATTACCATTGGTTTTTAAAACCACGGGTTTCTCCACGTAAAAAGTCTTAAATATACTTGAAAATATTCCCACTTATCTTTATTATGCACTTTTTATCAATAATGTAAAACCTTTATATATATATATTTCACTTTTTCTTTTTGTTCAGAATATATTATTTCCTTTCCTCTTTTTTTATATACCCTTCTTCTTTATTCTTTATTAACTTTTTTAAATAGTTTTTTTTTTTAAGCAAATGGCCAAAGACCTAAAAAATGGAGAATCTCCCAATGTGTGGCGAAACGCTTCAATTATGACTGCAACAAGGTTGATGATAGGTTGATAGCCAAAGGCCTGGTGATCAGCCAAACGTGGCTCTGAACAAAGTTCCTTCTATAAATTAATTACTCCAAAAGACTTGGAATATCAAGATATCCATTAAGGATATAAATATTATATTAAATATGAATAAGAATGAGAATGAATGATTTACAAATGAGAACGAGAGCCTTGCTTATATACCAAGCAAGTGTCTCTTCATGAAGAGTCATGTCCTATTAGACATGCCTCTTCAACCTAATTACTAGCTTAACTAACTATTATTTATGATTATTATCTTTTACATTATATTTATATTATTTATATTTTATTCGTTACAATACATCTGATGTTTTTCAGTCAAAATAAAACTCAAACTGACCAGCAATAAAGCCCTGGTCAAACATGGTCAAACTATCTTCAAGCCAAGCCAAGCTGCTGCCCAAAAGAATTCGATCAACTCTGATCCACTAGGACGAATTTCGACCTTTTGTTTTGCCTCAGAAATTCGGTCTACCTCAGAGATTTGGCCTGCCCCAGAGCCTTAGAAATTCAGTCTACAACAAAGGCTCAGAAACTCCGACCTCCTGTCACATGTGTGAGATCAAAACACAAAGAGATAAAGGACTTGGTCAAATGCTGGAAGGTTCTGATCCACTTCAGCCTTCTTGTCTTATGTCCTCTTCACATAGATGAGCAGATGATCTTCTTCTTGTGTGATCCAAATTGTGTCTTGAGGAGGAGGAGAAGTGGCTTGTATACAGGCATTTCAAGAGCCTGAATGGGTGTCCCTCAATACTGGGTCAAATTGATCTGAGGAGCTGACTTAACATTTCTGGAGGCAAAATTTTGGAATTTAAAAATTTGGATTTCCCCTCTTTTAGAGCCGACTAGGAACCCACATTTGTATTTATCATTTCTCATATAATTGGAGGGCTAAAAATAAAAATTATGAAGACAAACCATTGATACAAAATTTCAACACTCAGCAGAAGAGCTATCAGAAGAAATCTAAAACATATATAGAGTCTAGACTAAGCTCCCAGTAGTTGTCCTTTTCAAAAAGAAGGATGTGTGAAAATTCTATCACTGCAACAACTGATTTATTTTACCTACTTATTTCCCAATAAGTTATTTACGAAAACCATTCAGTAAACATTAAAATAAATTCTGTTGCAGATATCACACCATAATACAGAAACAAACACATGCATAAGAATCAACACATCAACACAAATATTTTTGGACAATTGTCCCTGAAAAACCCAATGCGGGAAAACCGATGCAGCAGAGGAGGATTTTATTATTCAGCAATTCTTCAGTACAACTGGGTGCCAAACTGGCTTACCCAACAGAGAAAAAATTCTCCAACACTTCTCCCAATGTCAGCGTCAGCGTCAGGCTTGCTAGCCTCTGCGCAGCTCCCAGACCCTCTGTGTCAACTCCTGCCTCTCTACGTCAGCACTGGGCCTCTATGTGTCACCCACGCAGGCCCTCTAGTGACTGCGTAGTTCTGTTGCCTTTATGTCTGCTCGAGAGGCTCTGCATCTACCTCTCCAACCTCTACGCTAGTCTTCTAGTGTTGTTCTCGACTCTCTGTTCCATACCCGCTACCTCTTGCTGCTCTCCAGACCACTAGTTCGAATTTCTAAGCTAACCCGCTCTAGAAATCGAACTGTCTGGTCTCCCTCAGTGCTTTCTCCAACTGACCCTCAAGCCTCTTCTTTTACTTTTCTTGTTGGTCCTTAGACGGCCGAGATTAAATCTCTAATCAATGGCTAAGATTAGATTTGGCTTGATCCGTGACTTTTGGAATCTTCTAACCCAGTTTCATATTAATACCCATTAATATTTTATTTTTCCTAAGTTTAGACTTAGGAACTCCATTTAAAATATTAATTATTTTAATATCTCCCAAACTGGGTACAATCTATTCAAACCATTTCTGGGTCTTGGAGATCTTGTGCTTTAGCCTTTCCACCAATTTTCATGGCTAGAGCACATCCGATGCTACCCCAAATCAACAGGATGTCACATATAGGATTTTTGATATCTGAACTCTTGTAAAGAAGGCACATATCATCAAAAGAAACTCAAAACTACTATTGTAAGGGCAACCATTGGCAACAACTAGATAGTGTCGCCATTTGAAAGATTAACAGATTACAACTGACTTGGAAACACATCACATGAACATTAAAAACTAATCTGACTACATCTGAAAGGTCACCTGTAGACTTCCTCTTTGTTCTTTTGACAACTGTTCAAAACTTTGAAGATGGGGGTGGACATATCATCAAAAGAAAGTCAAAACTACGATTGTAGGAACAAACATTGGCAACAACTAGACAGTGACCCCATAGTAAAGATAAACGGATTATAAATGACTTGGAAATGCATAACATGAGAACTTATCTAACCACATCTGATATGTTACCTGTAAACTTCCTCTTTGTACTTCTGACAGCTGTTCAAAACTTTCGACACGAGGGCACATATCTTCCCTTGAATTCTGTATTGCTTTAAAATCACTTTGATCTTCACCTTTAGAAGTTGAATTCCGCACAGCACATACATCCTTTTCTGAACAAGATCCTAACCTAGAAACTTTCTTTGTTTCCTTATTCATAGTATTAGTCTTTCCTTCAGAACAAAAAGACCACTTTTTCAACACTGGTTCCTCACTGAGTGAAGATCCTTCTTCATGCTGCCTCTTGTTTTGAGTTACAAACCCTGTAAGCTTGGATTGCACAGGCTTCATATGGGAACTCATTGCAACCTTTGCTGCTTGCACCAAGGAAGATTTTTCTGCTTTCACTGTTGAAGACTTAGCCTGCTTCACAGGAGTTTCAAGTTTATAAGCTGAATTTCCACACTGCAATGATATGAAATCTACAAGTGGTGTGCTAGCTTTATGGTCACATGCATCAGACATTGTTTCAGTCAACACATCATCATCTTTCTGGTTCAGAGCATCCACATCCTCTTGCACAGCCTCTCCATAGGACTCTTCATTGGAAACATTTGGCCTGTTTTCTTCCAAATTTGGATTACCTTTATCATTTACATTTTCAATCATCTCACAATCCTCCACAAAAGAAGGTTCCTTTGTTTCTGCATTCTGTGATGATAACAATGCTCTGCATGTGTGCCCCAACTGCGAGTCACTTTCAAAGTTATTAATAGCATAAGTATATTTATTAGGAGCATAATATTTTTCTAAGGACTCTCTTAGAGTAGACATAAGAAGACCTTCATCATGAAGAAATATCTTTCTTTTGTCTGGAGTTACATTCACATCATATGCTGTAGTGGGAAGGATGAAATTTAAGATGACCATAGGATATTGCTGAGAGTTATAAGATTTGTATAGCTCATTCAAAAGTTTCGTCACTTTTGGCATGTCCACAGGGCGGCCATTCACATAGACAAACTGTCGATCTCCTGAAGCCCTTCCACTTCCAGATCCGGGCTTAGACAGAAATCCTTCAAGACGGCATCCATCTGAGACACATATGTCTAAAGGGTCTAAACATGCAAGTGTCTTGGTACCAAAAACTGTTACTATATTATCCTTAATGGAACCACTTCCCTGTGTTCTTAAAACCACATTCTTGGCATTTTTGCCTGTCACATTAGTGCAGACAATTCGGACACCTTTGGCAATAAGAGCATAAGCCTGAAAAAACAACATGCATGATTATTGGCACTTTTACAGATAAAAATCAGGTTGAAATCATAGATTTCAAAATCAAAAATTGACTTGCAAAGTTGACTATAGAGCAATCAATGAAATGTGTCAAAATACAACACCCTAAGACCTAAAAACTTAGAAGCAGTAATTAAATTTCTAAACCTTTCTATCAATATGAAATGATCAGAAAATACAAAGGAGATAAATTACCTTCAAGGCACGTGCATAATGGTAGCAGCCAATCATTCAAACCCAGGCTCAAGAAAACGAATTACGAGCAGTTAAACATTTTTTTAATAGTAGTGTGATGCAGACAGAAAATAGGATACACTGATTTCCCAGACAAAATGATTCTCAAATGAAAAATTTTTAAATGGACTCGGGTCATGGACAATGAGAATAGAGCATTTCAGTGCCAGATCCAACAACAAATAGGTCATCTTCAAGATACTTTCCTTCATGCACATGCTCATCCACCAAGGGAAAAAGGGCTCAAACCAAAATCAAAATGCCAGCAATTTTGTGAGGAACCTTTGCCAGATGATGAAAGTGAACAGAATTAAGAAAATCGGCAAAACCAGATTCGGAGAAGGTTAACACTGCCACCTGCCAGACTAGAAGGGCCAACTGCAAAAACAAATCTCCCCTCACATGCTAGTAAGGAAGATAAGAATGTAGGTTTTACCACTTAGGGATGGAAATTGTTAAGGAAGCCCCATCAGGGGTAATATAAAGAACTCATGAATCAGAAAGTTCTGATTCTGATAAGGAGTCAGCACTCCCTATAAGAGGTGGAAATATGTATTATGAATTACAGATAGCCCCTGTGGAATTGTCTTCAGGGGGGTGCACTGACTACTAAGTTTAACAAGAAGGGACAAACAAGTAAAATCGAGGATTTCATCCTTCTTACCTCCTGACATGCTTTCTACGTTTGTTAGGTTTAGTTTCAAAATCAACAGAGTTTGAATGCTTATTAATATGATAAAATAACTCCTGAAGAATCTCTTTTGAGATCTAAAGTTGGAAGATGGATTTTGAAGCTAAAGATGATAAGTCATTGCTACATATCAAGTTAGCACAACTTAGCAGGAAAGAAGCACCAATTAGTAAAGAAACAGTGATTAAACGGTAAACCTATGGAACTAGGAAAAACCAGGCTCCCCCAAGTTTCCAGAATGTGGAAACACAGAGCGGAGAAACACACAAGGAGGATGTGTGAGAGCAGCCCCCAAATTTCAGGGAAATTCAAGGGGGATGGGGGTACGTCAGAATCCCTAGCATAGGAGTCCCTGTCTCTAGAATTAAAAATAAAATAATAATGATAAAATCCCAGCAGTAACAATTCAGCCCATACAAATTCATAATTGTGCAATCCAATGGAAATGCTATAATCCTAAAATCCTAAAAACTGTCAAGTCTGTTGAATTCTGAATGAGATTTGAAATCCAACTTTCTCCATCTGAAGTAGAATGAGGTTGGAACCACTCTCAGGCATCCTAAAACAATTAATGGTACAGTTAAAAATTTAAGTAAAAGTGGCATTCTCCTTTATCTTACCTTTTATGACATTCTCTTTTAGATAAAAAGAATGTCAAGAAAGCTAAGATAAAGGAGAATGTCAGTTTTACTTTAATAATTTAATATTACCATTACTTACCAAGGCCATAGCCTCCTCAAAGCTCTATCTCCTATATTTGTTCTATCTTATGGGTTTATGCGCAAACAATCTGGTGGGGAGTGGGGCACCCAGACATCACCCTTTTGGGGAAGGGGGTGGTGAACAAACACCCCATTTTTTGGAGAGAGGGGATGCCTAGACGTCGCCCTTTTTCAGGAGAGAGGATGCCCAAATGTCCCCCACACTAGAGAAACATTTTCCCAAGTTGATAAAGTTGTCATTGATGAGCTTGGGTATTTTGAGGACATTGTTAAATAAGACTATCTGGGTCTGTTGCAGATAACATAGGAAGGCTTGAAGAAACATTGTAATTTTCTTGAAGAGAGGGTTGGAGCCTCATAAAGACCAAGTTGGAGCTTGGCACCATACATGTCGAAGCCTGGTTGATTGAAGATTGGAGTTTTCATCTAGGGTTGGAGCCCTAAGCATTATTGTACTTTATTCATTGTGAATAGGATTGTTGTCCTCATTATTTCTAATTAACAAAATTATTTATTCTATATTGTCCATTTTGTGTTCTGTCTATAAGTGATATAAATTAGTTAAAAATAACAAATGTAAAATAAATATTGATTCACCCCCCCCCCTCAGTATTTCCAACAATTGGAATCAGAGACAGTGCCTTCCTCACAACCTAACAGCTTGAAAGTAGATCCTTAAGAACACAAATTGCAAAGTCAAGGAATAAGGCTTGCAAACCCTTCGATGGTGTCACCTCCACAGTGGATAATCAAATTGGAAAAGCTCCATTGTTCAATAGAAACTTTGAAATATGGAAGGCAACAATGAAGAATTTCTTAATGGCTCAAGGTTTTGAAGTCTGGGAATCAGTGGTTACTAGAAGCATAATGGAAGAAGATGAGTCCAAGGAACATAATGCAATAGCTATTAAAGCTATCTTGAGTGGGCTACCATATTCTATGAAGGTCAAAAATATGAAATGCTCATAAGCAAAAGAGATTTGGGAAAATCTTCAAGGTCTTCACTCAAAAAGATTGTTGGTCGTGACCTCTGATCAAGAAGATGATGACAAATTACATAAAGATGAACCAGATAAGATAATTGAAAATAAAGATGAGGGCACCAGTTTCATAAAGGAATAGGATGAAGAAATTCTTGAAGTAGAGGTTGAAATAGATCTCAAGACAAAGCTTGTAGCTGCCCTAGAAGAGATAAGCAGGTTGAAAAAGGAAAATAAGGAGCTCAAGAAGCAAGCAGAAGATGGTGACCATGGCCTTGAAAAGACAAGAAAGGAAGTTGAATTTTTCAAGCTTCAAGTACAAGAAGGAGATAAGGATTTGACCAAGCTTAAGGAGGAGTCGCATCAAAACAAGAAAAGACATCATGAAGAAGTCATATCCATGACAAATCAATTGGATAAAACAAAGAAAAGGGAAGACATTTTCTCAAACCATCTTAAACAAAGACACGAGGAATTGAACAAATTTGAAGCAAGAATTGGTCAATACAAGGAAGAGGTCTCCTCCCTTAAATGTCAATTGAAAGAAGCAAAGAAACAAGTACAAGGATCTGAAAAGGTGATGGCAGTTTTGCCGCTCCAAAAAGGACAAGTAGATGAAGCAAAAAGGGACAGAAATATTATAGCATGCCAGCTAGAAGAAAAAGATGAAGAAATATTAAGATTGAAATCAGATGTCTCCTCTCTCAAGGCCCAACCATGTGAAGCAGCAAGGAAGAAGGAAGAATTGGAGAACCATCTAGCAAAGAAGGATGAAGAATGCAAGAGGATGAAAGAAGAAATTGATCTCCTAAGGAAAGAAGTTGACTTGCTGAATAAGAGTCTAAAGAGATCTCAAACCCTAGATGACATCCTAACTCTAAGTCATCAATGCTCCCCTTGATAAATGAAGTCTTGGTTATGCAAGTGAACCCTCAAGCAAAAACGACGCAAACCCTAATGTATCAAACAACAAGGATGTGGAGAAGCTTGAAAGAGATGTTGATGCCCCCAATTCCAACAAAAGCAAGAAGATTAATCAAGATAACCTTAAAGGAAACCCTACTCCAAGAAGGTATGCAGAAGGTGTCAAGGATGCAATAGGCAATGGATATTATCAAAGAATCTCAAGGCAGAAAGACTTTAGAAGTTCAACAAGGCAAGCTCCATCCTCCAGGTATCAAAGTATTTTTTTGGTTATTTTTACTCTTGTACAAATTTCGGGCACATGGAAAAGGATTGTAGGGCATACAACAAGGACAAACATAATGGTCCTCATTAGCCTCCCAGAAGCAACTTTGCATGAAGAAATTATGCCTCCTCATTATGTACAAAATTGAATGCTACAAATGTCATAATATTGGTCATATGGCTCATGATTGTAACTTGAATTGGGCTCCTAAACAAGCTAAAAACATAAAAACCAAGCATGAAAAGAATGTTAAACAAGTTTGGAGAAGGAAGCAAACTAAAGCAGAAAGTTTCTTGAATATTCAAGGCATCAATTCAAGTTGTTGATTTGATAAGTACATCTTTGGAAGATATGATATTTCATGTTTTGATGATGAGATTCTGCCAAAAAGGAGACCATGCATATTGCTAGGGGGAGGAAGTCTGTTGAAGAACATGATCCTTTGTCCTCACTACACATCCAATGGACAATTGTTGAAGATGCCTTCCACTTGATCACAAAGCAACAATATTTCTTGCTCCATAAGCAAAAAGGGAGAGCATGAGGAATTAATGTAGGTAGGGAGACTTGATTGATCACATGAAGAAATACCAACTATGGGCTTCTCTCTTGTGCCACATTATCAAAACGAGGAAAGCATGATGACAGGGAGAGTTTTACGAAAATGACAAAAAGGCGCAGCGTGGCAAGCATGATAAGGGGAGCTACATGACAAGAAGAAGCATGACAAGGGGAGCACTTGCCGAGAAGACATTGACAAGAAAAGTACCCCTTTTTGCCATTGATGTCAAAGGGGGAGAAAATGTCGAAAGGGGGAGAAGAGTATTGTCATTGATGTCAAAGGGGGAGAAAATGTCGAAAGGGGGAGAAGAGTATTGTCATCAATGACAAAGGGGGAGACTGTTGGATAAAGTTGTCATTGATGCCAATACACTGATATCATTGTTAAAAATGATGACTACAAGAAACCCTAGTCAAAAATGATGCCAAGGAGGAAACCCTTGAAATGTTGAAATGCAAACCCTAAGTATGCTTGACCTAACATAATTGAAGATGATGCAAAACCCTAAACCTAAATCTTATCCCATACCCTATTTCCCTATGATGAAATTACCCTATTCCTAAAACCCTAGCATAATGATCATATTTAAATGAACTCTTATTAAAATAATTTCTATAACCTAATCCTAAATACTTTTAGACTCAGAATATCTTAGCTATATGATAATGGAACCCTAAATGCATTCTCCCTTATCCAAATTACGTCATGTCCCTAAATTTGACATCCAAAGGAAATCCATTAACCCTAGCTAATAAAACCCCTAGTATAAAATCATAACTCCTAAATTCACTTGATATAAATCTCATACAAAAACCATAACCCATGACACCTTCCAATTAATTTAAATAGTCTCTCTTATCATTGTCCACCAATAGATATAAACCAAATATATTTGATAATACATGACCAAATAGCATTATTATAATATATATTATATATACAAAAACTTTTAAACATGAGCATAGACTTTGAAATACGCATTGGACGCTACATTACAGGTTGGCTCCATATAATAAATTATCATATCGGCTCCCTATTTAGACTCAATAGACGCGACCCTCCGCAATATGCTAAAACAACTATAAATAGCAATCTATATTCGTCATTTTAAGCCATCAATTTGGAAAAGGATTATAACAGTGCGGATCTCAGAAAAGGACGAAAACAGAGATTGAAAAAAAAACAAAAAGCAGCTTGACAAAGTAAATGATGTGGGTATTTTTCTTGATCCTGTTTCAGAATAGAACAAGGAACGAGATTCTGTAATTATATTTATACTAGCAGAATTTGAGACGTATCTCTGTGGAAGCTACCGAAGAGCCTGAGAAAATTTTATATTTAAGTATTGGGGGGTTTTCGCAGTACATTCTATTAGATATCATTTTTGGGATTCAACTGCGTTAAGTAAGTCATTCATCTATAACCATTTCCACGAGAGGTGACTGACTAATTTCTCATGATTTTTGAGCAGTCCACTGTGAGCATCACCCGATGCAATGAGTGCAAAGTGGACTGCTCAAGAATCATGAGAAATTAGTCAGTTACGACTACCTCCCATGGAAATGGTCATAGATGAACGACTTACTTAACGCAGTTGAATCCCAAAAATGATATCTAACAATCTTATATGCTGAGAACAAAAAATTAGAAAGTTGTTATATCTCTGTCCACATGAAAGGTTTGAGGCAATTATATCTCTGTTTATGCAAGAATTCTGAAGTTATTATATCTTTGTCCAAGCGAAGGTTCTAAGGCTATAAGGCTACTATATCAAAGGAATTCCTTGTTACAGGGAAAAGGAAGAGTACTCATTTCAAATTAAGGCTAAGTATATCCTACCAATGCAACAATTCAAGCAAGATACCTAACTGACAGAGATCCGATATCCTATATTTCTCTGAAGGTTTTTTAGCAGACTTGTTGCAGTACACAAGCACACTTGGAGTTCTCTTTTTAACTATCTTGTAGCAGTAGATATGTATACGTTTGGACCCTTTTTGAAGCTATTTGTGACTCTCTGCTAGCCTCTTTTGAGTATACTTGAATCAAGAGTTAAGTGTCTTTTGAAGGAAGTTCTTGAGGGTGTTTTGGAGGTATACTGAAGTTGTTTTGAAGGAGCCTTTTGAAGTATATCTGTAGTAGTTTTGGGCAGCTTGTGTAGACCCCCTTTTGGAACAGTTTATGAAGCGTAATTCAGGACCTCTTTGAGGTGATTTGGAACATGGTTGAAGACCTTATTTGAGCAATCCTATTGCAGCCATTTGAAGACAATCCTAGAGCAGACTTGAAGATCTTTTTGGGCTCATTTGAAAGACATCTTGGAGAGACTTTGAACCAGACCTTGAAGTAACCTGCAGGGGCATTTGTAGTGGCTATTTGAAGCATTTGCCAAAGCACATCTCAGATCCATTTGAAGACCTATTGGAGCATTGTTGAGGCCTGGAGCAACATTGTGAGAGCATCATTTGTTGCAGGAAATGTTGAAGTACACTTGAAGATACTTGAACAGTAGTCATTAAAGAATCCTTGAAGGACATCCACTAGACTAGATGCATTATTGAAGCCCTCATGGAGTAACATTGAAGAAAATTGTTTTGGGAATTATGAAGAGTCTTGGAGACAACTTTTGTTGTTGCTAAAGTTGTCATTGATGAGTTTGGGTATTTTCAGGGCATTGTTGAAGAAGACTATCAGGACTTGTTACAGAAGACATAGGAAGCCTTGAAGAACCATTGTACTTGTCTCGAAGAGTTGAAGCACGGGGTTGGAGCCCTAGAGGATAGGAGTCCTCAAGAAGACCAGGTTGGAGCCCATGCTAGTGAAGAGGGTTGGAGCCCTAGAGGTTGAAGTCTCATATAGACAAGGTTGGAGCCTTGTGAAAGATAAGGTTGGAGCCTCATAAAGAACAAGTTGGAGCTTGGCACCATACGGGTCGAAGCCTGGTTGATTGAAGATTGGAATTTCATCTAGGGTTGGAGCCCTAAACATTATTGTACTTGATTCATTGTGAAGACGATTGGTGTCCTTGTTATTTCTGATTAATAAAATTATATATTCTATATTGTTCATTTTGTGTTCTATCTATAAGTGATCTTAACTGATTAAAAATAACAATTGTAAAAGAAATACTAATTCACCCCCCCCCCCACCTCTCAATATATCCATAAATTGGAATCAGAGCCAGTGCCTCCCTCATAGCCTAACAGCTTGAAGGTAGATCCTTAAGAACACAAATGGCAAAGTCAAGGAAGAAGGCTTGCAAACCCTTCGATGGTGTCGCCTCCTCAGTGGATAATCGAATTGGAAAACTTTGAAATATGGAAGGCAAGAATTAAAAATTTCTTAATGGCTCAAAGTTTTGAAGTCTGGGAATCAGTGGTTACTAGAAGCATAATGAAAAAAGAAGAGTACAAGAAACATAATGCAATAGCTATTAAAGCTATCTTCAGTGGGCTACCAAATTCAATAAAGGTCAAAGTGGAGAAATACTCATCACCAAAAGTGATTTGGTAAAATCTTCAAAATCTTCACTCAAAAGGATTGTTGGTCGTGACCTCTAATCAAGAAGATGATGACAAATTACATAAAGATGAACCAGATAAGATAATTGAAAATAAAGTTGAGGGCACCAATTTCATAAAGGAAGATGATGAAGAAATTCTTGAAGTAGAAGTTGAAATAGATCTTAAGACAAAGCTTGTAGCTGCCCTAAAAGAGATAAGCAGGTTGAAAAAGCAAAATGAGGAGCTCAAGAAGCAAGCACAAGATGGCGACCATGGCCTTGACAAGACAAGAAAGGAAGTTGACCTTTTCAAGCTTCAAGTACAAGAAAGACATAAGGAGTTGACCAAGCTTAAGGGGGAATTGCATCAAAACAAGAAAAGGCATCATGAAGAAGTCATATCCATGACAAATCAGTTGGATAAAACAAAGAAAAGGGAAGACATTTTGTCAGACCATCTTGAACAAAGACATGAGGAATTGAACAAATTTGAAGCAAAAATTGGTCAATACAAGGAAGAGGTCTCCTCCCTTAAATCTCAGTTGAAAGAAGCAAAGAAACAAGTACAAGGATCTGAAAAGGTGATGGAAGTTTTGCCCCTCCTAAAAGGACAAGTAGATGAAGTAAAAAGGGACATAAATGCTATAGTATGCCAACTAGAAGAAAAATATGAACAAATCTTAAGATTGAAATCAGATGTCTCCTCTCTCAAGGCCCAACCATGGGAAGCAACAGGGAAGAACGAAGAATTGGAGAACCATATAGCAAAGAAGGATGAATAATGCAAGATGATGAAAGAAGAAATTGATCTCGTAAGGAAAGAAGTTGACTTGCTGAATAAGAGTCTAAAGAGCTCTCAAACCCTAGATGACATCCTAAGTCATCAAAGATCCCCCCTTGATAAATTAGGTCTTGGTTATGCAGGGGAACACTCAAGCAAAAACGAAAAAACCCTAATGCATCAAACAACAAGGATGTGGAGAAGCTTAAAAGAGATGTTGATGCCCCCAATTCCAACAAAAGCAAGAAGATTAATCAAGATAACCTTCAAGGAAACCCTAACCCAAGAAGGTATGCAGAAGGTGTCAAGGATGCAAGAGGCAGTGGATATCATCAAAGAAACTCAAGGCAGAAAGACTTTAGAAGTTCATCAAGGCAAGCAATATCCTCCAGGTATCAAAGTATTTTTTTGGTTATTGTTACTCTTGTACAAATTTTGGGCACATGCAAAAGGATTGTAGGGCATACAACAAGTACAAATATAATGGTCCTCATCAATCTCCCAGAAGCAACTTTGCAGGAAGAAATTATGCCTCCTCATTTATGTACAAAATTTAATGCTACAAATGTCATAATATTGGTCATATGGCTCGTGATTGTAACTTGAATTGGGCTCCTAAACAAGCTAAAAACATAACAACCAAGCATGAAAAGAAGGTTAAACAAGTTTGGAGAAGGAAGCAAACTGAAGCAGAAAGTGTCTTGAATATTCAAGGCATCAATTCAAGTTGTTGATTTGATAAGTACATCTTTGGAAGATATGATATTTCATGTTTTGATGATGAGATTCTGCCAAAAAGGATACCATGCATATTGTTAGGGAGGGCAAGTCTATTGAAGAACATGATCCTTTGTCCTCACTACACATCCAATGGACAATTATTGAAGATGCCTTCCACTTGATCACAAAGCAACAATATTTCTTGTTCCATAAGCAAAAAGGGGGAGCATGAGAAATTAATGCGGGCAAGGAGACTTGATTGATCACATGAAGAAATACAAACTATGGGCTCCTCTCTTGTGCCACATTATCAAAACGAAAAGCATGATAATTGGGGGAGTTTTATGAAAATGACAAAAAGAAGCAGTGCATCATTTAAGTAATTCTAAGTGTGGTTTAATTACTTGAATTATTGGATATTTATTGCATATCTTTTGAGAATTTTTCAAGTAATTGTTAAGAACTTTTTCATAGAACTATGGTAAATTGCATATCTTTCGTTTCTTAAACTGAGTATTTTTGAGCATCTATTGGCATTGATATTAAATTGTGAAGAAGCTCTTGTTCTCTTTGAGCTACAATTGTATTAAAAAGATTTGAAGTAAGCTTGTGATTTGAATGGGCATTACATTGCATATTGTTGAGAAGTTTATCTTTCGATCTAGTGAAGTGAACATTCATTTTGTCGATTAGGGGCTTTGACATATAACTCTAAAGCAGATCGTGGCATAAGCGCTTTCAATCCTTGAAACTAACTTCATTCCATCTTCTATTCATCACCTACATTTGCATATTAGGTTAGCCTTGCATAATTAAAATTTACTTCCAAGCATAA
This sequence comes from Pinus taeda, assembly GCA_000404065.3. NCBI lineage: Eukaryota > Viridiplantae > Streptophyta > Pinopsida > Pinales > Pinaceae > Pinus > Pinus taeda. The sequence continues at coordinate 406 of APFE031143176.1, read as the reverse complement.
CCTTGGTCGATAGATAGATAGGTACCCATCCATATTTTCTTGAGAAGCCTGCTTTTAATAGTACTTAAAACTGTGACCTTGCTATCGTTAGAAACACAGCTCTCTGCAGCCCTGGAAGCACCGGGTATGTTAGATTTTCAGGAGAGGTATCGTTAATCACACCTTAGTGTGCTTCACCTTATCTTCTCTCTGCCAATTTGTAGGAATTTACAAGGTAAGTTCCTCAAACAGAACACCAAAGGACATCGCTCACAAACAGATCACAGATCAATACACCAGTATTTTTGACGTGGTTAAAACCCTCAAAGAGGGAAACAGTCCACGGCCCAAGCCAACGCGGCCACTTCAGGCAATTTATTAATAAAAGAATGAAATTTTACATAAGCTTCTCTCATGAACAGTTAAC
>APFE031143173.1:37621-74710 GCA_000404065.3 Pinus taeda | reverse complement strand
CAGTTTATATGTGATATTCAGACATGTACTTGTTTGATCATGATCAGATGATCCATTATGTATTCTCCAGTCATTTATACTTGTATACTTAGTGGATCCGCTTGTACTTGATATGCGCACATGCTTTGCTTTCTCTGAGCATGGGTATGCCCACCTCAGACGGTGTTTCTTTCTGATCTTCTTTTGTGGCTTGGCAGGCTGACTTTCGGTGAAGTACTCCTCAGCTTTTGGCAGGTTTCCTTTCCATGTACTTGCTTAATATATTTCGGCCATCATGTACCCCTTCTGACCTCATATATTAGGGGGCATCTGTTATAGCTCCAAATCTCACTATTATGGTTTGTGATACTGCACTCATGGCCTAGGGCAACCCCTCCTTCCAGACCTGGTCCAAAATCTAAAAAACAGTGTTTTATTCCTTGTACGCGACATTGCCCTGAGTTAAACGCGTGTATGCGCGGGTTCATACATACCCAACCCGTGTATATGTATTAAAACACTTAAAAAAATATAAAACTCTTTATTTTCAGGCAGAGATCGCGGGTTTTACCTGCTGATCACCTGTTAGTGCCCGTGGCCTCAACTGTCCCCAACCAATTCCTAACTAAAAAACTACTTTGGAATTGGTATAAAAAGAAACCAAAGGGAAGGCCTAAGGGAGGAGAGAGTATAGAGAAAGGTTATTATACCAAGATTTCCCCCTGATCAGGTCTGAAGACCCTTGTGCCTTCTGTAGTTCCCCCATCTTGTACAGGAAACCCTTGTTTCCTTGTGATTTGATGTTCATCCCTTAGTCATGACATCTTGGAGTGAGTATTGGAAGGCGACCTACTAGAGGCTTGAGGCGGGACGGATCTAGAAGGAGGCTGAGCTTTGAGCCCGCAGAAGTGGTTCAGGTGATATTGCTCTTTTTTGTACTATTCTATTTATCTAATAAAGAAACACGTCTTGTTCCCAATATGCTTCTTTCTTTATGTTAATGAGGTTCATATTTGGATTTCATGTATGAGTGGATGTCTAAAAGTTTATAACTAACTCCTTTCTTATATAACATAAAGATGATTTTTACATGAATCTTTGTCCATATACTGCTGTATTCCTTGGAATTGTTGTTTTTGCAGGGCAAAGGAGCGGAAGGGACGTGAAGAAGGGTTTGCACCCTTGAGGAACTACCCAAACGTAGGACCTGAGGTACGTCCTTCTCACCTTAGAAATAGCTTTTTCTAGCATAATGGCTGTGTGTGTGCATGTTTCTTGATTTAGACAACTTTCAGTCTGCTAGGGTTCCACCCAAGAGCCTTAGGGGATAAAATCCCGCAACACAAGATTACATGAAACTGTCACAAAAATAATAAGCTCGAAATTTAAGCAGAGCTTACATAAGCAAAAATCTGACCCTAGTGAGGCCATAGGCCTCTCTACTTATACAAATGAAGCTACCAATAGCTTCCTTAAAATTAGGGAGGCTTGGCTCCCAAAACTTGAGATAATCATCAGTCATCCTCCTCCACTTGCTCGGTTTCCTTCTAGTGCATGATTCAGCTGCTTGTACTCCGAGCTGAATGAAGGAGAATTTGAAGTGAGGAGTAATAAATGAGGGTGATTCCCTCCTATAAGTCCTCTCCTCTATCCACTTTGAGTTATTTCTGCCCTTTTTCCACTGGATCCTTGACTTTGACCTCGAAATCCATCAATAATCTACATTAAATACATGTTAGACCGCATGGCACAATAACTAACTCAACTCACCCTATAAGCATAAATATAATCACAAAGTAATAAGCTAAGAGAATGATTGACTTGACTAGGTTAGGAGGTAAAATGAGCCCATGAAATTACCCATTGATGAGTCTCATCATCACCCCCGTACTGAATGTGTTGCTCATCCTCTGAGCAACCTAGTCAATCTCCTCATATTTTATGGCCCTAGTGGCCTCCCTAGCATCCCAGGCTTCTGATGTGATCTACTCTTCTTGGCCATAGAATCTTGCCTTCCTGTCTATGTCCTTCCACTGCTCCTCCTCTTCTTCTTCTCTTCTGCCTTCCAGCATGCCTAACAGCAGTGGGGGACTCAGTTTGAGGCTAATCCAATTGACCTTCAGCCTCTGCATGGAGCACTTGTACATTGGCACTCTTTTCAATGCCTCCTTTAGCCTCATGGGGGAATGATATTCCTTGATATGGAAACTATGTGGTAAGGTATTCCATCTCCTCATGCATGCATGCACACAGTCATCCCTAAGTATCCTTTGCATATCCTCAAAGTGTGCAATGGTTTGTGCCTGATTGGTGATATATCTAGGGGAAATCTGAGGGTCATTGGAAAGCAGGTTGTGTGTGCTGATGAGTGCCATAGGATTTGATGGCTCATCTCTTATCATTAATGGCTCATTCTACTCCTTTATCATCAATCGTTTTATTTATGCTGCCCTCATTTCTTCATGGTTCATCCATGATGTCATGGCCATTAATTGAAGGTCCCCTAGATTGGAATTGGGATCCCACACATTCATGTTATGAGGGCCATGTTGTGTAAGTAAAATTCTACCATCTTTGCCTTATCCTCTGAGGTGCTTTGGTCACATAGGTCCATGAATTGCCTATAGTATTGGAAAGGAATTGTGCCTCTTTGTGCCGGAGTATTTATATGGAATTATAACCATTGGTCCTTTAGATAGAGGCCATAGGATTTGGTTGGTGTTTTGCATTTCAATGCCTCCATGGATAAGCTGGCCATGCATACCAGCTGGGTCTCTTTCTCTTGCAATTGCCTCCTTAGCAATTCATTTTTAGTTTTAATGTGGCTTCTTGTAATTGCTTCCCTGTCTTTGAGAGCACGCAACTCTCTGCCCATTTCTCAGAGTTTTTTTTCCATATGGCCAATATCCTAAACTCCTTTGGATTTGGCTATCTGCATCCATCTATTTTTTCTCACTCTTTCTTTCTCCAATTCAAAAAATAGTGGAATTGCAAATTTTTGTGGGATTATCCTTCCTCCCTCAAGTAGATTGTAATATGAGGTAAGACTAAGCTAGGGATCAAGTTCTTGCATCTCTGTTGCTTCCTCCTTCACTTGTGGCTATCCTTCTATCCTTTTCTCAAGCTATTGGGTCTCCTGTAGTTTTGACAGTGTCTCCTGTAGAACTGTCTGAGCCTCCCGTAGGACTATTTTTGGGTCTTATAGTACTGCCTTTTCCTTCCATGTGGAAGACCTGGAAGTCCCCCTCTCATATGTTATAGGTGTCTTGGAAGGATATTCTTTCCCTTTGGTAGAGGGTGAATCTTCAATGGTAATTGGAACTTTTGAAGAGGGCTAAGGTTTGTCTGGTTTAATTCTTGTGCTCTTCCTAGCCCTGAAATACATGGGGGTCTATCTTTTCCTCTTTTTCTTTAGCTTGATTGGTGTATTGATTGCAGTGAGGGCAACTGCTACCTCCCTTTCCAAAGTCTCAGGGGACTCTTCTCCTTGTTCTGCCTTCTCTGCCTCTTTTTATCCTTCTTCTATCTCTTTTTCTGTCTCTTCCTACTTTGTTTCTTCTGCTCTCTCCTCCTCTATTTTAGTTCCTTCCTCCTTCCTTTCTTGTTCTGCTATGTCACCCCTGGCTCCACCTTCTCCCCCTTGTTGTTCTTCCTCCTCATTTCCAATAGGGCTGACATCATAGGTTAAGGCCTTTATGTCATCCTCAGCTGTCATGCTTCGAAAAACTTCCCATGCTATAGGGAGTGTAAAGGTATGGAGGGTTTCCTCTACTAGGATTTTGATTAAGCCATGGTGAGCTAGTTGTTTTCAATTTCTTGCTTGTACCTTAGTGCTAGAGTCAATGAGGGACTGCAAGAGGAAGTAAGGTATACTGAGCTTCTGAGGTGTTGGAGTGTTCATGCCATACCTTAATTCTTGGAGGATTCTAAAGTGATAGAAATAAAAAATGTTGTACTTCCCCTCACAAGAAATGCATTTGATTATTTTATAGCTAATCTCATCCCAAGGATATGGTATGCTAGCCCTCCTAATGCCAATTTTATCTTCAATAGGGGTTTCATTATTTTGGAAAATGTTCTTCTTAGTAGCCTGGCCAATTGGTTTCTCATCTTTACTCCAAGGCAACCCAAGAGGAAGGGTAGTGACCCTACTGATGAATTCAAGGGTTATCTCCATGGAAAGACCTCTAATGGTGACAGTGGCATGAGTCCTTGTGTGAGGGACCAGAGAGAGAGAAAACTCTTGGGAAATTTCTTCATCAAACCCTTGAAATTTCTCAAAGAAATTCATCCAGTTTTCCCTTCTGATGATGTCCACTACTTGACGTTGTGCATGGAGCCTAGTGGATTCAGTGGGCTCCTTCCTCATAAACCCTCTTGTCATATTGTCTATACTCTTTTGGAAAACCAACTATGGAGGTGGAGACAAAGAATTTTGAGAAAAACAGAGAAACAGAGGAGACTTTGTTTTGTTTAAATAAGCAATTTTTTTTTGTTGTTGTATTTTCTCCTCTCCTAATGACTTATTTCTTCCTCAAATTGAGACCACTTCTTTCATACATTAATATTCACTAGGGGGCATGCATGAATCCTACCTCTTTAGACCAAAAATCGTGCTAAAAATCATGTTTTCTCCCTTCAAAACGACTCACTATCCCTCTTGTAGTTTTCCTGTAGGTGCTCCTTTAGAAAATGTTGAGAGCAAGAATATGGGAGAGATCGATGAACGACGGTGGTTACGAGGCTGTTGGGGCACAAGGAGACTATTGTAGCTGAGTTACAAGGAGAGAATGAAGGAAAAGGTGGTGATAACGCTCAGGGAGGAGTACTTATTACCCTTTATGGATATTTTCGGTGATGAGTGTTGAGCTGGCAAGGTATATGTTGGCCATATTCAGACCGTTGGTCCCCACCTGCCTTGTCATCATGGGCCCTCCTCGTAATCATCCCTCATTATTGCATCGGAGTTCACACTTCCTCCACTACCTGTCCTCGACATCTTGTGCTGGAGTTGACTATGAGCACGTGTGGGTGACATCTCGGATAAGTGGAGTCAACTAGATGAAGGTGGCCAAGTTAATTGGCCACCTTTCCCTTATTTAACCTCAACCATCTCATTGCTTTTGCATGACTTAAAATTACACAAATGCAAACAGAGGAGTGACTTAGTTACTTACCTGTGATCCGAATGTATTTTCTATGAGGTGTTGTGGCTTTCTCTGCTACATGCTTTTATTTCCCTTTTTGCATGCTCTCTCTGCTTGCTGATGTGTGATTGTGTGCTTGCGCAGGTTCTTCTCTGGCTGGATCTGAGCTTTAGGTGCTTGTTCAACATTCATGTTTGCACTCTCTTGCTGTTGGTGCTGGATTTCTATGGGATCAACTGCTACAGGAATTCCTACAGGAGCTCATGTAGCTACTTCTCCCCTTGAAACTTCAGCTTCCTTCTGTGTTTGGAGCTCAAGGATGATGCTAGAGGTGTAGATAATATGGAGAGGTAGTAGGTAGGCTTCAGGTGAGGTTGATGGTGATTTTTCCTCTCATTTTTTGTTTTTTTTCTTAAAAAATTGAAAAACTGTTTTTCTGTGTTTTTCTTGTTTAGGAAGAAAAATGATGGTTGGGGTGTGATGCAGGTTTGGAAATGATGGCAAGGAGGTTTGAAGATTGTAGGAGGGTTTATAGGTTCTTCATGAAGCTTCTTTGACCCTCAAACTGCCTTCTATAGCCACTTCCGGCTCTTTGTGATTCCTACAGGAGCCTCTTGTAGAAAACACAAAGCCTCCTATAGAAAACACAGTTTTTGAAAAAGAGGTACGGTGGGGTGAAAGAAATGCCAAAAATGATGGATGAATGTGTGGAGAAGATGAGATGGGTGCTACTATGAATGTCAAGGTCCCCTTGGCGCCTTCTTCTACCCCTTGTAGTCCTCCTGCAAACCTGCAATGCAACAAAAAAATTCATCTTTTTCTTCTTCTTTTTTTTTTGGAAAACAACTAGGGCACCTCAGAGAGGTTTTCACCCTAATTGCCTGCCCTAGGTGCCTCCAAGGGAGGTTTTCACCCAAGGATCTTATTATTTTTTCTCCATCTTTTTTTGACATCACTGGGCCACCTTAGAAGAGGTTTTCAACCCAATTATGGGACTCAAGTGCCTCATGGAGGTTTTCACTTGAGTCCTTATTATTATTATTTTTTTTTTTGCTTTTCTTCAGTGAGTGGGTGAAGTGGAAGCTAAGACATGCTCCACTACCATCATTATTTTGTTTAGATCTTCTATAAACTCTCGCTTGGAGAGGGGTTTCTTGTAGACTTTCAACCGATGTCCATTGACAAGCATGGGGATGGCTTCATCATCAATGGTTCTGATCAGAACTGAACCATTTTCATTACATTTCTCCACAATGTAGGGTCCCAGCCATCTTGTCCTCAGCTTGCCTTTGAAATCCTTGTATCTTGAATCATAGAGTAGTTCCCAATCTCCTCTTGGAATTGCTTCTCATTGATATTTTTTTCATGCCATATCTTTCTAAAGCTAAACTACCTCCGTATGGAGAAGGGCTTGTAATTTGTATTAATCCAATCCATTGAGCTGAAGTAATCTCTCCTTTTGTGCATGGCTGAGGTCTAGGTCCAACTGAGCTACCATCCTTAGTGTATTGAACTCAATTTCTATTGACATCAAAGCCTTCTTCCCATTGACCAATTCATAGGGTGTGAACCCGGTGGTGGTCTTCCATGTTGTGTTGTAGGCCCAAGTGGCCTCAACTAATTTGTCCGCCCAGTCTTTTCTACTGCTCCTCACTACCTTGGTTAGGATCCCTTCCAATGCTTTGTTGGTGACCTCCACTTGCCCATTGGCTTGTGGATGGTAAGGGGTGGAAGTCCTATGCTTGATCTTATGATGTGTGAGTAGGTCTTTAATCAGGTTGGAAGTGAAATGATTGCCTTGATATATGGCCAACTCTCTTGGATACCCGAACTTATAGAATATGTTTTCTCTCAAAAACTCAGCTACTTTTTCCTCTATCACTGCTTTGATTGCTTTTGTATCTGCTCACTTTGTCAGGTAGTCAATGTGCATAATGATGTATTCTTTCTGAATTAAAGGAGGGCTGATAGGCCCCACAAAGTCCATGCCCCACTTCTCAAATGGCTCAATGGTCACTTGAGGTTGCATGGGAATCTCATCCTTTGGAGTAGTTTTCCCCATCCTCTGACACCGATCACACTGGCTTGTATATCTCCTCACATCCTGATGAAGAGTGGGCCAGTGGTAGCCTGCTTGCAATATCTTGAAGGCAGTTCTTTTTGCTGCAAACTGACCTCCATAAGGCCCATCATGACAGGTCAGGAGGATGTCAAAGAATTCCTCCTCCCTACAAAATCTTCTCAAGATCTGATCTAGGCCAATTTTGAAGAGATTTCCCCCAATCCAGGTGAAAGGGGCGCTTTTTCTTATTATCTTGCTCTTCTCTTTTGAGGATAGGTGTGGCGGGAATTGTGCTGAAACCAAGTAGTTTATTATATCAGCAAACCATGGAAAGAGTACTGATATAGAAAATAGGTGTTCATCGAGCATTTGGTCATCCACCATTCCTTCTTCACCTGCAGGGCAAATTTACTCTAGACAAAAAGTCAGCAACAACATTTTCTTTAATAGGCTTATCAATAATTGTCAAGTCAATCTGCTACAGTAAAAGCAACCATCTAATAATGCAAGCATTTACATCTGGTTTGTTCATTAAATATCTAATTGTAGCATGATTAGTGTGCATAAAGGTTTGATAACCTATGATATAATTTTTGAATTTGTTTAAGGAATGCACGACAACTAGGAGCTCCTTCTCGGTCATTGTATAGTTTAACTCTACCTTTGACAAGTTTTTGCTTATAAATTATATGGCATAAGCTAACTTTTCATCAATTTGCTTTAAGGCTACTCCTATTTCTTTGTTTGAGGCATCTTTGTGAATGTGGAAAGGTAGGGCCTAGTTTGGGCCTCTGAGAATTGGGTTAGCTACTAGCTTTCTCTTCAAGGTATCTAAGGCTTCTTGACAGTTTTCTAGCCATATGAACTCAACATCTTTGCCTAGGAGGCCAAACAAAGGAGAGGCTAGCTTGCTGAAATATTTAATGAACCTTTTGTAATATCCGGCTAAGCCTAGGAAGGTTCTGACATCTCTCACCTTTTGAGAAGGTGGGACTCTTTGGATGATGGTGATTTTGTTGGGGTCCACCTGTAGTCCTTGATGAGATATTGCATGACCTGACATGGCCCCTTCAGTCATCAAAAATTCACATTTCCCAGACTGAGGGATAGGTTCATCTCAATACACTTGTCTAGAACTTTTCCTAGGTTAGATAAAGCTTCTTGAATAGAGCCATAAGGAGTAAAACCATCCATGTATATTTCAACTGCATCATGAACCAGTTCAGAAAATATACTCAATACCGCTCTTTGTAACATGGCTAGAGCATTGCAAAAGTCAAAAGGAAGGACCCAGTATGCAAAGGTACCCCAAGGACAAGTGAAGGTGGTCTTATCTTGGTCTTATGGACTGATCTGAATCTGATTGTACCTGCTAAACCCATCTAGGAAGGAGAATTTTTTTTCCCTGCGAGACTGTCTAACACTTGATCTATGAAAGGTAAAGGAAAATGGTCCTTTTTAGTGGCTTTGTTCAATTCTCGATAGTCAACACATATTCTCCACTTACAATTTTTCTTTGGCAGTACCACCAAAGGAGACACCCATTCGCTGTCAGGGATGGGATAGATGAATCTTGCATTAGTAATTTCTGCAGTTCTTCCTTAACAACATCTTTAAGCATTAGATTCATCCTCCTTTAAGGCTATCTGACTGGTTTGCAATCTTCCTTGATGTATGTATGATGAGTACATACTGAAGGGTGCACTCCTTTAATTTCCTTATAACTCCAGGCAAAGGCATCTAGATGTTTTCTCAGTAGGTTGCACAGTTCCTTCTCCTGGGAAGTAGATAGGGAGGGATTGATTTTCAATGTTCTTTCTAGGCCAAACTCTATATTTTGACACGGGGAGAAGTAGGATCAACCACACAGAGATCAGTTGAGGGGTTGTTTTGGGTTTCTCTTACTATGTCTTCTAATGGTGATACACTGGGAGGTGGATTCTAAATCAAATTTTCAATCATATCATCCTCATTTGACTATTTTCCCCCCATGGGATTTTGTAATGCACAAAGTGGTGCAGAATAAATTTCATCCCCATCTTCCTCCTCCAACCAGAGAGGTAGATCATGTTCTTACAAGGGTTAAGCAGGAGGATATAGGATTAACTGCTTGGACATGTGCCCATTCTTTATGGTCATGCTCCTAGCTCTACAACTGATGTAGGAATCAACTGTAGCTAACCAAGGTCTTCCCAGAATGAGGGGATACACAGTGAGCTTTGCCTTTGGCTAGAGAACTAAGAAATCAGCAGGGTACTCCCAAGAATCAATGGAGACCATCTCATCTTCCACAATCCCCTCAGGGGTCATAGCGGAGCGGTCTGCTAGCTGTAGCACTGTTGTGGTCTTCCTCAAGGAGCCATGGAGGTTAAGTTTGAGCACTGTGTCCTTTGTCATTGCATTAATGGTAGCTCCCAAATCAATCAAGGTATGTAGGATCATTGTGCCATTGATGTGGACGTCAACTACTGGGCTTCTAGGGTCCAAATATTTTGGATAGATTACCTACCCCAACATCAGGTCAGGCAGTTGTCCTATCATATTAATGATTAAGGCATCTCTCTTGCACCTTCCCAGATGCCTAAAGCACTTCCCTTTGATCAGCCTATTATAGATAGGCACATATTTTATGGCTTGGAGAAGTGGTATCTTCACACATAAATGTTTCAATTCCCCCAGGAGTTCAGTCTCTTCTGGGGTAGGCTGGACTATCGCGGATAGTCTCTCAAGACAGGGTGGATTTGCTTTAGGTTCACTTTCCTCTTTATCTTCCTCAACCTCCCTGGGTGGAGGCTGGCTATCTGGGAGGACTTTCCTAGATCTCAAGTTAATTTCTTGAATCTGCACAACATAATTTGGGCATGATAGTTCCCCACTATACACTTGTTGAGCCTATTTGTTGCTCGGGTTCAGATTTGGCTGGGCAGGCAATTGGAGATTCCTTGGTGGAGCAAAAGGTAACGGTTGTGGTTCGGTAGGTGGTGGAGGCATAAGATCGGGAAGAGAGTTGTATTGGGGTATCCACCCCCGATGAGAGGCATTCCACTGAGGCTGCGACCGAGCATAGGATTGAAATGAATGGATGGCTGGTTGGGCATGATATTGAGATGTGAAGGACCAAGGAGGTGGTGTGGACCAGGAAGGATGAGCAGGGGGACCCCAAGAAGGGAACTTGGTTGGGGTTGTAGTATGCCTGAGACGTCCCTTGCATCCCCTGCTAGTATGGTCTAGGTCCATGCGACCTTCTTTGGTTTATGTAATAGAGCTATTTCGTGACTCCCTCAGCCCATTGATATATAGATTTAAGTTCGGGCAAGGAAGGGCACTTATCTGTAGAATGATTTTCTTCACAGACTGAACAAACCTCTATAGAGTTTAATGGGCATTCATTCCTAGGATGCCTCCTGGTGCATCTAGGGCAAAAAATGGCCAAAGCCCTCTTTGCTCCTCTTGTTTTCTCTTGATATGTAAGGTATCCATTTGCATTGCAAGAGTCTGCAGCATCTCACTCTTGAAATCTTCCAACATGTTTCCAATTTCACCTTTAATGGATGAGTTGGAGGAAGAGGTACTGGCTATGGGTTGACTCCACCTACCTTTCTTTTTGGTTGCTGTAGAATGTTTTATAAAAATAGTCTTTATGTCCTCATAGGATAGTTGGTAGATGTCTCCCTTAGCCAGTAGATGGAGGGTGTCTAAAAGGTCTTCCCGAATTCCCCTGAGTAGGACCAACTTCAGAGACTCGGGGTCATGTGTACACCTGACCCTTTTGTAACTGAGCTGGAGCCTCTCTTCATAGTCTTCCAGGGACTCATCACTTCCTATGGTCATTCAAAAGATTTCTTCTTTAGTATCTTTTGACCTACAATAGTCTTAATGCTTGTTGTTAAATGTCTACTTCATTTGAGCCCAAGTTGTGATGGTATTTCCAGGTAATCCCATGAACCAGCACAGTGTTGCATCCTTGAGAGTAGAAGGGAACATTTTCAACTTTTTCTCATCTTTTGTGTAGTCATAAGTTCGACAGATGACAACAAACTCAAAAAAGAAGGTGTCAGGATCTTCTGTAGTCAGACCATGGAAATGAGGTAGGGTGGAAGGGCTTATATTCTTCATTTTGGTGTCCTCATTAGTATCCTGAATGGGAAAGGTACCCTCTATTCTCTCTCCATTCATGCTAGTATTTCTGTTTTCAACCATTGGCTCCAAAGGAATGTTTTCTTCTTCTTCCCCTATAGGATCTTCAAATATGTCTGGCTGTTCACCTAAGGGTTCTTCCTAATTGCAGCCACTGAAGAAGAGAGAAGGTTGGCTGTGTGAAGTAGTGGGGGTGTTGGGCAAAAAATTTCCTGAGTTATCTCTATTCCTACGAGGCATGCAGGGAAATCTTTTTGGTTGGTTTTTGTTTATTTTTTCCCCACACTGATAGTACCTGCAAAACTGAATTTGATTGAACAAAACAAATTGCAAATAACTAAAATGAACTTGCTGAAATCAAAATTTGCAGAATTGGAAAGGAAAGAAAGGAAATGCAGAACTTGAAAGGAAAAGAAATGGCTAGTCTACTTTTGCTGAAATGAACTATTAGCAGAATGTTGCAATAGGAAATAGAAGAAAGCAGTAATCATAGAATACTCTGAAACTTCCCTGCCAATGGCATGAGAAAGTGGTGAGCACCAGTATTGCAGCAATAATGTTGAAACTCTTGGGCGGCCTACTTTACTCTTATCAACCGGTAGTTCGTAACAAACTTGGAAGCGTCAGTGTTGTATGCATAAGTACTAGTTCTCACTGCAGGTTGTCACTTGGTCAGTCGACGCAAGATCACTAGGAGCTCAAGCAAACTTCTATGGATTCCAGAACAAGCTTTTATATGTGATGAAAAGAAATAAATATTACTCTACAGATGTTATTCTAATTGGAGAAAGGAGAAAGACTAAAATGTAAGGCAAACATAGTAAACCCTAATTAACCAACTAATTCTACTTTTGCAGAAAGCACTATGAAAACCATGAAAGGAATGCCATTACCTACTCGAGGAAGTAAACAACATCTGACTATGCTACTTTTGGAAGTAAATAAGAAAAAAACATATTTTTGGATTTTTATGTATTTTTATGTGAATTTGACATGCATGTAATTTATTGTATGTGAATGTGGCAACGAATAGGTGGCGTTGAAGGGCGGTTTTGGGACTTGAGAGGATGTAGGATGGTGTGGATGGGTCCTAGGAGGTCTCAGGTGGCCTTCTGGAGGATTTTCCCACACTCGGCCTTCAAGAGAAATCCTACAGGAAAATCTACAGGAGGACACAGGAAATCTATAAGAGGAAAACAGGGAACTACAAGAGGCCTACAAGAGGAGGCCAAGAGCCGTTTTCACTATTTTGAGGGTGTGAGAGTGGGTGAAAAAGGTGGATGAAGGCTGGAATGAGATGTTAGGGTGCCTAAGATCTACCATGAATCACTGGGAGAGAGAACGATGATTTTATTTGCTCAAGGAGAGAGGAAGAAGTTCTCTGGAAAAATGTAGAAAACTAGGGAAAAATTGAGGTGAGATTTGGGAGACCTATAGGGCATGGATAAGATGAAGGATGTGATTGCTTATAAGCTGGCCTACAACTGGAGGAGATATGCTGCATAGAAATGGACATTCAACCAAGGAAATCAAACAATAAGTGAAATGAATGCATTTAGGAAAAATAGAGTTGTGCATAAAAATGATCTAAACAATGATCTATGAAACAAAATGCTGAGACATGTTGCAGGAAAGGAAAGCATGAAAGAAGAATATTGCAAATTAGGAATTAAGCATGATGAAGAAGATATAAACCAAAGAAAAGTTGGACTATTAACCTACTAGAAAGATGCAAACACTAGAAGTCCTATGAAGGAGGAAAATCTGTGTTTTTGGGGCATTAAGAGAGTCTTTTCCTCAAATAATGGTCCCAAAGGGAGGAAGAGAGGCCAAGGCACTATTTATAGCCTTTTGAATCTTTGTTGGTCACTTCTTAACTTGCTACAGAAAGAACAAATGAAAGAAAACTACCAAATCATCAAAAGCAACCTATTCTTAACCATAAGAGAAATACAACTAACAAAAAACTAATCTACAAATTGAAACAAAGCATATGAATACAAGTAAAGAGGAGCTTGGCTACTTGAATTGGGCCCTAATCCAAGAGCTTCAGCCCTCTGAGGTAACTCAGCATGAGCTCAAAAAGGGTTCCATATTTATTTTCAAAACAATAGCAAGATTACATGAAACTGTCACAAAAATAATAAGCTCTAAATTTGACCAGAGTTTACATAAGAAAAAATCTGACCCTAGTGAGGCCCTAGAACTCTCTACTTATGCAAATGAAGCTACCAATAACTTCCTTAAAATCAGGGAGGCTTGGCTCCCAAAAATCGAGATAATCATTAGTCATCCTCCACTTGCTCGGCTGCCTTCTAGTGCATGATTCAGCTGCTTCTACTCTGCGCTGAATGAAGGGGAATTCAAAGTGAGGAGTAATAAATGATGGGGATTCCCTCCTATAATTCCTCTCCTCTATCCACTTCAAATTATTGCTGCCATTTTTCCACTTGATCCTTGACTTTGACCTCGAAATCCATCAATAATCTGCATTAAATACATGTTAGACCACATGGCATAATAACTAACTCAGCTCACTCTATAAGCATAAATATAACCAGAAAATCATGTAATAAGCTAAGAGAATGGTTGATTTGACTAGGTTAGGAGGTAAAATGAGCCCATATAATTACCCATTTATGAGGTTCATCACTCTTGAACCATCCTTCAAGAGCCATGACTATCAGAGAAAATTTTAGGGGCGAATGTTTTCCTTTAGCGAAATTAAGGGGTTTTAAATTTTTAGTGGGCGAATATTTTGTATCATAGTACATTTTTACAGATCACCTCAATTAGCCCACCTTATTTTAAGGGAGAGGGTAAAAAAGGTAAATTTAGCCCTTGAAATTAGGAGTTACAAACTTCCATTCGCCCATTTTCAAGAATAGGTTTTATTGAAGTGAATCCATTCGCCCATTTTCAAGAATAGGTTTTATTTAAGTGAATCCTATGGGCCAAATACCATATTTATAAAAGAGGTATAGTAAATTAATAAATATAAATAAATGAGAGGTATGGTAAATAAATAAACATTTTTTATATTTACTCCATAAGTCACCTTATATACATGTAAGGATGTAAACAAATAAAAATATAAGTAAAGTGGAGGTATGGTAAATAAATAAAACATCTTTTTATACTTACTCAAAAGGTATGGTAAATCAATAAAAATATAAATAAACTAGACATATCGTAAATAAATAAAACCTCTTTTTATATTTAGTCCATAACCCTCTTCTATTTATGAAGGCTCAAGAAAGAGGTTTTATTTAAGTGAATCCTATGGGCCAAATACCATATTTGTAAAAGAGGTATGGTAAATTGATAAAAATATAAATAAACGAGAGGTATGGTAAACAAATAAAACATTTTTTTATATTTACTCCACAAGTCAGAACACTCAAAAAATGGGTTATATTTAGGTGAAACCTATGGGCAAAATACTATGGGACAAATACCATGGACTAGATTGTTATTAATACCATGCAAAAAAAACCATTATTAACCCTAATATTAATAATAATAAAAATGGCACATGGTATTAACCCATGGTATTTACCAAAATGGCACATGGTATTGACCCATGGTATTCACTTGGAATGTAGCCTATTTAAATGGGGGAATTAAACCAGCATAGATCCATCTTTACTCTGGATCTACTAACCCCCGAGAGGTATCAAATATCATGATATGCAAACTAGCATAGAGTGAAAAAATATTTGATCCCTCTTGGATCAAAGTAAAAATGGATGTTGTAATTTAATGTATGTTAAACATTTTAGCTTGGTTAAAATAAAAAATAAAATAAAAATCAACTATTAATTCTATTAATTTTTATAAATTACTAATAGTAATTTTTAAGCTCCAGTTTTATGATAACCATGGTAATACCAACATCTTACAAGATTTTATAATTGAGTAAAATATTCGCCATGCCTGGTGAGAGATTCGCCAAAAAATTATATATACATATCATATTATTGATAAAATCGCCTTCCATTTTTCCTATATACCATGGAGAATCGCCCATTTATTATACTTATAAATTTAGGGGGGGTTCTTAAAATTTTCTCTGATGACTATCCATTGACCATACAAAATTGTTTCCTTCAATATATTTACAAACTTCATCAACAACCAAGTGTAATAGAGACTATCCCATCTAGGGCTTCAAAAAATTTGCCACAAGTGCTTGAACATATTTACATTGATCATGCTAGGGTCTCTAGATTTTATATTTGTAATATTTTCCATAAAACAAGGTTTCTTCCAAATCCTAACCTTATAATATACATCAACCCTAATAACCAAATTTCCTAGGGTTTCTTTCAAACCCTAGAATTCTCTTAGGTCTCCTCCATCTTCTCTTGCATCTATCAAGGGTGTCTTATAGGGGTGATCTTTAATGAATTTTCCTCAGCCCAGCTCTGATACCATGTTAATCTTTCTTAGGTCTATATTTTTCTTTGATTTAATAACTGCATTTCATAATTTCCATATTTAAATTCACCCAATGGCATCATATAATTATTCATATTTGGGGCTTTAGGTCTGACCTGATCAAATCCACATGTGGGATTTAATTCAAAAATGCACTTTCCCTTGTCCAAATTGAGTGATTAAATAGTCAAAATTGGTCCTCTCAAAAAGAGGAGTCTAGTCCCATGGTTGGAATTTTTCATTGAGCTACCAAATTAACACATCAATAATTTCACTGAATATGAGGCATTAATTTTATTGCTAGAAACAACTAGGAAAATTGTAGTGAAAAACGTCATGGCCTTTGGTGACTTTGAACTAGTAGTGCTTCAAAAAAAAAAGAATTACACCACCAAACACCCTTAGATGAGATCGTATCAGAACATAGTCAAGGATATTGTTTAAAATTATTTCGATGCTTTTAACATCATAGTTGTGCTCATGGAATAAAATCAACATGCAAATGCATTGGTGATAATAACTAGTACATTCAAATCCCCTCCTGAACTAAAATTGAAATAGAAGTAGAAATGAGATACATTCCTTCTATTGTAGATAACATTAAGCATTGGCAGGTTTTCAAAGACAATCAACAACTAAGAAGATTTATGGAATTGGTGGATGAATTCTCATCCACTAATATAGAATTTGAGGGTCAAGCTCCCAATATGGATCAAGAGGAGGTAGAATCATAGGAAGGTGATCTCACTTTTTGAACCAAATTGGAGGCCATGAAGTGATCCAAATAAAAAATAACTTCATGAAAAAATGACCAGTCTCACTGGAGCAGATACTTGACCATAATGATGTGCTGACTTGACTAATTTTCCAAATGTGGAGGAACACAATTTTGGCATGCATGAAAACCCATAAAAGGTAAAAGTCCCTAAGTTTCTTCAAACCATTTGCAAAAAGAGGTATGTTGAATTGTTTAAGAAATTTAAAGATGTTTTTGCATGGAATTATGAAGACTTGAAAACTTATGATACTTCCATTATCCAATCGAAAGTTTTAATCCTATTTTGTTGCCTAAAATAGAAAAGGAAATCAAGAAGTTGTTAAATAGGAAGATCATTGTTCCACTTAGACATTTTGAATGGGTGAAAATCTTGCACCTATCAAAAAGAGGAAAAACAATATTAGACTGTGCAAATTTCATAAATATGAACAACTGCTCTCTAAAGGACAGTTATCCACTACCCAAAATGGATCATTTTTTACAAAAGGTGATAGGAGAATAAAGAATATCAAGGTTGGATAGTTTCTCAGGCTACACTCAAATATCCAT
This sequence comes from Pinus taeda, assembly GCA_000404065.3. Taxonomy (NCBI): domain Eukaryota; kingdom Viridiplantae; phylum Streptophyta; class Pinopsida; order Pinales; family Pinaceae; genus Pinus; species Pinus taeda. The sequence goes on along the minus strand of APFE031143173.1, from coordinate 57,618 downwards.
TCATCTAGAAAACAAGGAGAAAGAAACATTGATTGTACCATGGGATGCATTCATATACAATAAAATGGAATTTGGATTGATGAATGCAGAAGTGACATTTCAGCATGCCATGGAAATAGCTTTTGTGGCAGAAAGAGACAAGTTCATAGTCATGTATTTGGATGACATGAAAATATTCTCCAAATGAAGAACACATAGAACATCTAAGATATACATTTATGAAGTGTAGCAAGTTTGGTATTTTGTTGAATCCCAAGAAATCATTATTTTCCTCATAGGAGGGAAACTTGTTGGAACATATAGTCTCCAAGGAAGGTGTCAAAATTAACACATAAAGAATGGAAGTTATATCAAAGATTGTATTTCCTCAGAATAAGAAGGAATTCTAGTCATTCTTACAGAAGATCAACTTTCTACATAGATTCATTAAAATCTAAAAATATCCTCAAGTACATTACTGGTATCCTTAGTGTTGATGGTGCTGGACCCACCAACATGTCACGGGATCTCCCCGGTAAAATGTCCAAACTAGACCTTAGACTGTTTGGTGTAGGAGTCTCAACAGTGGGTCGTACGGTATCACCTTGACCACGGTTGCACGCAGAAGCAAGTAAGATGTCCTTGTTGGTAGCAATGATGTGACATGTGCAGCATGCCAAGGAAGGTGCATGAATGGTTCTATCACACAGAAAGTGAGGTGAGTGCACCCCTTGGAAACCTGTGGACGCTGCTTGGAAGGGAACACATGAGCAAAGATGCATCACAAACTAGAAAGAAAGTAAGCTAGAAATCCAAAGTAATGTTTAAACCAATAACACATTTCAATACGATTCATACATACTTATATAGAAAAGTCCATACAATCAAGCATAAGCAAACATATACATATATCATTAGAGTAAACAAGTTAGATGAAATACAATAACAACATATGCATGAAACGTGTTAGCTCTATTATATTAAGAAGGGAAAGTTCCAATCATACAGTACAACCATGGCCAATGACTATTCTGGTAGCAAAACATTACAGTCACCGCCGCCTGCTCCTCCAAAGAGATATATTGGCTTTGCATAGTGGAGAAGCCAAGGCTTGTTACAATGCTCTCCAAGATTTCTCTAAGATACTCCTATCGGAAGCTTGGCGGACCAAAAGCCTCTACAATGAGTTTTGAGGTACTATAAATAGAAAAGGGTGGGGTGACCGTTGAAATTCCCCTTTGTAACTCTTCACCTACCCTCACGACTCTTCAACTACTCTATGACTATTACATTTAACTAATGACACTTGGACTTCCACTTTACAAGATGTTACATACAATCTGCACATGTACCCATGCGAGACAAAATAGGCTTGAGCAAGCAATGAAAGCTATCACTAACACTCAGACAGTTTTGGTAAGACCAACTCTTCGATATCCTTGTGATGATTGACGATGGTGAACTGATGCCAAGCTTGGTCATTCGTGATGGTGTCTATGCGCTCAATGGTGACATCCTGCTGAAAGCCAACTCTTGCCTCCGTTGCATCTGGGTACACTGATATGGCTCCTCTACTCAACTCGTCTGATACCATGCACATCATTGTCTCGAGTGCAGATGGACCAGAAACATCATGATGCATAGTGTCTGTGCTTATCTCCAAGTGTGTGCTGGTAACCATGTGCATTAACTTGTCAAAATACATGTTATGTTCCAATCGAACTTGCTTCTTGTCTTCGCCTCAGTGAGTGTGCCAAATGGGTGGGATTGCATGTGTGTGCATAATGACATCCATGCTCCTAAATACCCTTGCATGTGATCGACAACACTACTCACCATGTCTGCTCCATGCTAGCTGTTGGATGGGTCTATAACCTATATGGGCGTAGTTTCATAAGTCTGTACATGTTGCGCCTCCTATTGTGCCTATTCCTGCTGTACTCCTATTGTTGTTTGTGCAGCTCCCGTTCTTCCTTGAGTTGTCACTATAACACCTATAAATCCTTCTATATTTCTCTCTCTGCCTTCACGCTGTCACCTCATAGCCTCAATATCCAAATTTTTTTCACCACAAGTGGAATTGCTTGACCTAGCAACTTTGTTTTGCCTCTACGTTGTCAACAATATCCCTCTTGCAATTGTTTCATGCAGGTGTGCTACTTTCTGTTGCTACTAATGGTGCTTCTCGCCATGATGCTACTACCATTTCATCTGATATCCTTTTTCATGAACAAATTGATTCTTCATAGATAGGAAAGTTCATAGACACTTGATCAGCTGCATCCCCAGTTGTGCTCTTAATGGTGTCTTCGACTCTCATCTCCTAGAAACCCTTATACTTGTGTTGCTGGGAGGCAAAAGAACACCTATGATACTTGGAGACATAGCAATAGTCATGACAAGAAATCTGTCAGTCAAAAACCAAAGCAAACTAGACGACTGACATGCAACATACATGTGTGACCATTTGTGAAGATTGCGTAATTTTCACTGGGAGGCTGGGAGACTGACTGCCAAAACTGTGCAAGGCACAATTCAAGATGTTAGGAGGTTGACTGACTACTGGAACTGTGTAATGCATAGTCCATTATGGCATGCTAAGGAGTAAAGTTGTGTAATGTGAAATTTCAGTCAGTAGTGACATGCAAACCAACAAACTGTATTACGAAGTTTCTGGGACGAGGAAGGCACTACCTCCCAGAATTGCGTAATGCAAGCCTGGAGGTAAGGGTTGGGACAAACTTGCACAATTTCTAGAGGGAAGGAAGAGCCCTTACTTCTAGGAATGTGTAATTCTAACCGAGAAAAGGCAAGGTTTGGGCTAAGGCAACCCGAACCTGCTGACAAGCAACTGAAAACATGAGAAGTCTGAATCCATGGTGATACTGAGTGTAAGCAAGATTGAATGATCATGCATGCAAATAGTAAGTGCAAGATCCAGAAAATGGGAAAACATGCATTTGTCTGAAGCGAGTCGCCGCAACGATGACCGCTGGTGTAAAAATAGTGTCATGCATGCGACAACAGTGAGATGTGAATAAAGACTGAAATGGTGCTTCTACAAGATAACATAAATCAAAATGACAACAAGAACTCACTCAAATCAAGTAGATAGTGCACACGCAAAGCGAAGCACAAAAAACAATAGAAACGTAGTGCAAGACATGAAAAGTAGACTTACCCTGAAACAACTAAGATGAAAGTGCCGAAGACCCCTAGATGCAATGTGGGATGTCAGGGCTACAAGATCGATGTGAGGAATGAGCTCTGCAATGTTTGGTTAATAATTTTTGACAAGATTGAGGTTATGATGTGCATTCCACAAATCTAGGAAAAAGCAACACTTGGTGAGAGGTTTCTAAAATAAGCTTTGCATGTAACCTCCAGCTTCTAAGAATAGATCCCTAGATCTAGGGATGCCTTTTGCATGCTACCTTTTGCTATTTCTAGAAGAGCAGCCCATCCATGCAAATCAGTTTTGCTCAGTCCTGGAGGGAATTGGTCAACACGAAGGCACATGCAACAACCTACTTGACTGAGAGAGGTATTTGAGAAATTTCTGAGAGGAATTGGATTAACTGTCCAAGAAGGATTGCACAATTTCTGGGAGGATCAGGTGACTACTGCCCATAATTGCGCAGTTTTTGGGCTGAGTTGAAGTGTTGGCCAAATTGCATAATTTTTCAAAGGAAGAATCAAACTACTCTGTGCAATTTTGGAGCTCAGCAGTCTGCCCAACTGATTTTCACAATTTCTAGGCTAAGTTTCAGTGCTGGGCTAGATTGCACAATTTTTCCAAGGAAGATTGTTTGACTGCATTGCACAATTTCTGAGACCAATAGATTTGCGCAATTTCTGGATGGAAGGCTAGTTCCCCTCCAGAATTGCACAATTTTCTGAGGGAGTTGCTTAGTGAACATCTGGTCAAAGTCTGGAAAGGCATCCTGTGTGGGAGGGAAATAAACTATAATGGATAGGCTGGTAAGCTGCTAAAAACCAATGAAGCCTATGTACTTGATTATGCAAGACATGTTACTAGGATGATTGGTATGGAGGCTCCAAAACAAAGTTAAGGAAAAATTTTGGAGGGTGGTTGTAGCCACTACAACACTTGGCAACACATTGGTATAACTCCAGCTCTCTGAATGGACCTTGTTCGTGAAAGGAAAGTCTAACACCTCTAGAAGTATTACTCGGTTCTCTATTTGTCTTGGTTTCCACACTTGCTTGATTGTAAGATGTAGTATCTACCAAGCTCTTTATCGATCGAAACACATTCCAAGCCAAGCCAACACGGTTGTTTCATTTGGGGATGAGGGGTATTTTGGTGCAAAATTCATAAGATCGTTAGAGTTTTAGTTTCATCTCCAGTGTTGCTCCACTGCCAGCAGGCCTAGACAGTACCCCAACAGAGTCACACAAGAACACAAGCATCACTCTACTGCTAGCAAGCCTGGTCAGTACCTCGGCATAGTTACTTGCATCACCTCTCTATGTAGGAAGCCTTTCTCTTCTTTCGCCTTATTCATTTTCATTTTTTTTCGAAATTTTTCATATTTTCATATTTTCATTTTTCATTTTCATAATTGTGCATAGCACTTATTCATTTCAGAGGCGAAAGAGGGATCCTAACTTATTGAGAGAAGAAGAGGTTGTTCTTTCTGAGGAGTGGTTTAAATATATACCTCTGACGTGCTTGTTAAGTTTTTCCCCCTCACCTTACTCTACAAAACTGAGCTGACAAGGATTAACCCAAAAACAACCAACTAGAGTAGGTGACACTAGTTAGCACGCAAGCGTTGTTTTTCACCAAGGTTCACTTCAAACGGTATGTGTTTTCCATTGGCGTATCATGGAATGAAGATAAAAAGTTCTTGATACAGAGGTAGGATGATAGATAACCAAGTATTGATAACTGCACAAGCCCTCTTGTACTTTACCCAACTTTTTTCAAGAGTCACGCTCGGTTCCATGCGAAACTAGCCTACGAACGTAAACAAGAAAACAAACAAGAAAACAAAGCAAAAGTAGAAGTAAATGCATAAGTAAATCGATTAAGCAAACAAGAAAAAAAAACAAACAAACATGCAAACTAAGAAGAAAACATGCATGCAAGAAAACAAATCAAAAGAAAACATTACTCCTACTCCTAAGTTAACGTTGCATGGGTCTGTTCACATGAAGTGATACTTCCAATGCAGCCAGTGGCGCATTGGTAAACCCATGTTGGTAAAGGCATGGTTTGTGAATAGTACAGTTGTGCAAACCAACAAACATGAAAGATATAACAGTGAAGTCAAACACACTCTGAGTTTAAATGTGTCCACAGAACATAAGTGAGTGCAATTGCATGACATGCAATCCATGGAATTACCATGGTGTTGTGTGACACTGCGTGGAGATGTTAAGTGTACGCATTCTCTTGACTATGACATGCAAGCAAATGTGAGAAATGTATACCACTTACATTGCGCAAGTGTGCTTGTTGTCTAATATTCCTCCAATGCAATAGATATGAGGTCGTGTAGTTAGAGTGGAGGAAGCAAAATTTGGGTGCTTGGTTGATCTTCAATGCAAAGAAGAGAGTGATGAGGAGCCTTGCATGTTTCAACAATTTCCTTATCAGAAGTGAAACCAACCTCAAGACAACAAGGACCTAACACAACCATCAGCTCGAGCTAAAGTGCCTCGACGGTCTATGGGGTTTTGACTTCATCAATAGATACATCGTCGTAGACCAGTGTATCAGACAGATTAACAACGATTGAATCAATATCATGATCGGATGAAGAAGTAGAGAGATCACGACAACCAAAATCATAAAATTCAAGATGTTTGTTGGCATCCTCATTATTTGATGAATTGTGCAGAGGGGTAGATGAGAAGAAAGTATCTTCACCCTCTATGTTTTTAGAAATGATAGATGACAGATTGGATAGATTTTCAGAGGAAAATATGTCCTCTCTGCAATGTAATGACAAACTGACATCTGGCATGTTTTGTGAGTGATTAGAAGTAGAAACATCCATAAATGAGTTTTTACAAGGGAAATCAGCAGTGGTAGAATCACAAGGGATGTCAGGATAGAGCATGTGAGGTGCAGATGGAAGGGAGTCATCCTTCACCGAGGGATCTTCTTTAGGTTCCCGCACACACTCATCATGAATGATGGTGCAGGTTGGCTGCACAACACCAACTCTATCAACATCTTGATCCTCGTTTGCAACAAGTGTGGAGTCTATAATGGAAGAGTACAATTCAGTACAAGCCAGAGGATCAATAAAACGCGAGGACAGAGGTTGAGGGAATGAATCCATGTGACAACCAATATGTTTCCAAGCCAAATCTGCGAGGATATAAAGAGCAGGTGGGGTGGGAGGATTTGACAGTTGAACAAATGTGTGTGCATAATCTCCCACATCACTCTGCAGTGGTAGATTTGTTTGATGAAGTGAAGGTGCACAGTCACTTGTGACAGCAACTATGCCTGCCTATGATTGCATAGCTCCATCATCGAAGTGTGCTGAGTGGGGTTTGAATGATTTCAAGAATATTGGATTTTTGGATATGTGAAGAAGATACTCAAATCTTCCATTGATAAATTCCCATTCAATTTCATCTTCTGGAAATCGATATGCAAGACTACAAAAGATTGTGTGAAACTATTCAACGGATTCATCAAGTGCTTTTCGTAATTCCACAATTTCTTTGTTGAGTGCTTTACAGTTAAAGTGATTGAAAGAATAGCCTATCTCTATGACTAGATGAGAAAGAGAGTGAATAGATTTTTTAGGCAGCCTGGCACACCAGTGCATTGGATTCCCTTGAAGAGTGTAGACGAGCAACACACCGGTCATGTATTCTTCAAAGATTCCATGTCTTTCACATGATCCTACAATGTCAACCATGTGCCTAACCAAGGCTACATAGCCTCCACCATCGTATGTTTTATGTGACTAGTTATCCCAGAGCTTTTCCAAGATTTTGAAGTTGTTTCCATAATACATACATCCAGAAGAGAAACTCTATAGTTAGTCATGATAGATATGGAGAGTTTCAAAACATATTGTGAGGACTCATCTTGTCATATGGCCCTCCTTCTAGTGCCAAAATGTTGACGGTGTTGGACCTGCCAACATGTCAGGGGATCTCCCCAGTAAGAAGTCCCAACTAGACCTCAGACCATTTGGTGTAGGAGTCCCAGTAGTGGGTTGCACGGTATTAACTTGACCACAGTTACATGTAGAGGCAAGTAAGATGTCCTTGTTGGTAGCAAGGGTGTGACATGCACAACAAGCCAAGGGAGCTGCATGAACAGTTCTAACTCATGGAAAGTGAGGTGAGTGAGCCCCATAGAAACCTATGGAAGCATGCAGATTGGAAGGGAACACACGAGCAAAGATTTATCACAAACTGGGAAGAAAGTAAGCTAGCAATCCAAAGTAATGGTTAAACCAACAACACATTTTGGTACGATTCATACATACTTATATAGGAAATTCCATACATGCATGCGTAAGAAAACAGTTACATATATAATTAGAGTAAAAACGTTAGCTAAAATACAATAAAAACATATGCATGAAGCATGTTGGCTTTGTTATATTAAGAAGTGAAAGTTCCAATCATACAGTACAACTATGACCAACCACTAGTCCCGATAGTGGAATGTTAGAGTCACTATAGCCTGCTCCTCCAAAGAGATATAATAGCTCTGCACAGTGGAGAAGCCAAGGCTCGTGACAATACTCTCCAAGCTTGACCTAAGATACTCCTATCGGAATCTTGGCTAGCCAAAAGCCTCTACAATGAGTTATGAGGTACTATAAATAGAAAAGGGTGGGGTGACCCTTGACATTCCCTTTTGTGACTCTTCACCTACCCTCATGCCTCTTCAACTACTCTATGACTATTACATTCAACTACGGACACTTGGACTTCCATTTTACAATTTGTTACATACAATATGCACATGTACCCATGTGAGACAAAATAGCCTTGAGCAGTGAGTTGATGCCAAGCTTCATCACCCATGATGGTGTCCATGTGCTCAATAGTGGCACTAATATGCATCCTTTGTCCAACTCGTCTGATACCATCGTCTTGAGTGCAGATGGACCAGAAACATACTGATACATAGTGTCTGTGTTGATCTCCAAGCGTGTGCGGGTAACCATGCACATCAACTTGTCGAAATACATGTTCAGCGCTAGTTGGACTTGCTTCTTGTCTTCGCCTCAGTGAGTGTGCCAAATGGGTGGGATCACATGCATGTGCATAGTGACGTCCATGATCCTAAATAACCTTTAATGCAATTGACAACACTTCTCACCCTGTCTACTCCATGCCAGCTGCTGGATGGGTCCATAACCTATATAGGTGCAGTTTCATCAATCTTTGTGTGTTGTGCCTTCTGTTGTGCCTATTCCACTGCACTCCTTATGTTGTCTGTGCAGCTCCTATTCTTCCTTGAGTTGCCACTTCAGAACCTATAACTCCTTCTATGTTTCTCTTTCTATCTTAGCACTATTGCCTCATAGCCTTAATCTCCAAAGTTGCTTTCATCACAAGTGGATCTGCTTGAGCTTGCAACTTTGCTCTGCCTTTGCATTGTCAACAATCTCCATCTTTCAATTGTCGCATGCAGGTGTGTTGCCTTCTGTTGTTGTTGATGGTGCTCCTCGCCGTGATGTCGCTACCATTTCATCTTGATATCCTTATGAACAACTTGATGTCTTCATAGATAGGCAAGTTCATAGACGCTTGATCGAATGCATCCCCAGTTGTGCTTTGAATGGTGTCTTCAACTCTGCTCTCCTGGAAACCCTCATGTATGTGCTGTTGGGAGGCAGACGAACACCTGTAATACCTAGAGACATAGCAACATTCATGACAAGCAATTTGTTAGTCAAAAACCAAAACAAACTAGAGGACTGACATGCAACATACATGTGTGACTCTCTATGAATATTGCACAATTTTCACTAGCAGGTTGGTAGACTAAGTGCCAAAACTACGCAAGGCACAATCCAGGCTATTAGGAGGTTGACTGACTGCTAGAACTACAGAATGCACAATTCATTCTGGCCCGTTGAGGACTGAAACTGTGCAATACATAATTTCAGTTAGTAGTGACATGCAAACCAACAAACTGCATTGCGCAGTTTCTCGCACCAGCAAGGCACTGCCTCCCAAAACTACACAATGCAAGCCTGGAGGTCATTGTTGGGCCATACTTGCGCATTTTGGAGGGCAGGAAAATCTTTCACTTCCAGAAATGTGCAATGCTAGCTAGGCAAGGGAAGGTTTGGGCTAAGGTAGCTAGACCCACTCACGGATGACTCAAAACATGAGAAGTCTGAATGTATGGTGATATTGAATGTAAACAAGGGTGAATGATCATGCATGCAAACAGTAATTCTAGGATTCATATAATGGGAAAGAATGCATGTGTGTGAATCGAGTCACCACAACAACGACCGTCGATGCAAAAACAGTGTCATGCACGCGACAATAGTGAGATGTGAATGAAAGCTGAAATGATGCTTCTACAAGCTAGAATACATTGAAACGATAGCAAGCGCTCACTGAAATGAAGCAGACAACACACAAATAAAGTGAAACAAAAAAAAAGAGATAGAAACACAATGCAAGACATGAAAAGCAGACTTACCCTGAAACAACTATGATGAAAGTGTAGAAGACCCCTGGTTGCAATGTCAGATGTCAAAGCTACAAGGTCGATGAAAGGAATGAGCTTTGTAGCATCTAGTTCATAAGTTTTGACAAAATCAAGGTTATGACATGCATGCCACAAGTATAGGAAAAAGCGACACTTGGCGAGGGGTTTCTAAAATCAGATTTTCATGTAACCTCCAACTACTAAGAATAGATCCCTAGATCTAGGGATGCCTTTTTCATACTGCCTTTTTCCATTTAGGAAAGAGCAACCCATGTAAGAAAATCAGTTTTTCTTGGTCCTGGAGGGAACCAGTCAACCTCAAGACACATGTAGCAACCTGCTTGACTGAGAGAGGGATTTGTGCAATTTCTGAGAGGAACTGGGTTGGTTGTCCCAGAGGGATTGCACATTTTCTAGGAGGAGCAGGTGACTACTACCCATAATTGTGCAATTTCTGGGCTAAGCTGCAGTGCTGACCATATTGTGCAGTTTTTCCAAGGAAGCTTGTTTGATTTCTCTGTGAAATTTTGGAGCTCAGTAGTCTGCCCAACTAATTTTCGCAATTTATAGGCTAAGTTGAAGTGTTCGGCCATATTGCGCAATTTTTCCAAGGAAGACTGTCTGACTGCATTGAGCAATTTCTAAGCCTAGCATGTTGCCAAGCATATTTGTGCAATTTCTGGAGGGAAGGCTGGTTCCCCCTCTAAAATTGTGCAATTTTCTGAGGGATTTTCTAAGCCAGCAGCTAGTCCAAGTCTGGAAAGGCAACCTGTGGGGGGGGGGGGGGGGGGTGCGCCGGGGGAACAAACTATCATGCACAGGCTAGCAAGCTGTTAAAAACTAATGAAGCCTATGTACTTGAATGTGCAATACATGCTACTAGGATGGTTGGTAAGGAGGCTCCAAAATGACGCGAAGGGAAAATTTTGGAGGGTGGTTGTACTTGCTACAACACTTAGGAAGAAAAATGAGGTGAGATACACAATTGAGGCTTGTCTATATTCTGAGCATATCAATAAATATATTATGAAGGCCCAAGTCCTAGCAAGTCCAATATTTTTAGGAGTTCCAAATTTTTTATTTTGCGTACGAACATATAATTGTGGAAGTACTATTAAAATAGAATGAAGAAGGATATGAGCATCCCATCTCATTTTTCAAACATGGATCAAGAGATACAAAACTAAAATATATTATTCTTTAAAAACATGTGTATACTATTGTGAAATAATTTAAGGCATTCCAAGAATATGTTTTTCATTCGAGGGTAATACAATATGTTTTATCACCAGTAGTAAAGGAAAACCTCACACAATGAAATAGCGATTGAAGACGAGGAAAATGGATAGCCAATCTCTAGGAGTATAATATGGATATAAAACCCATGAACCTTGTGAAATTATAAGGGTTAGATATGTTACTTAATGAGTCAAGTCATACTTCACTTGAGATGTGCACTAATGAATATCTTCACAACATCTATGGAGAGGAGAATCCATAAGAACCTCCTTCTTTAGATGAAGAAAATACACAAGAACTTATTCATCCTAAAATATAGAATCCACAAGAACTTCTCGTTATAGTAGGAAGGAATCCAGAAGAATCATTCCCACCAGATGGAAGGAATGCATAGGAACCCTTCTAGAAGGACTTTTCGAAGTTTTCAAATTCCATTTGGTATCAGGAAATCATATTTTTCTTACAAAATCTACAATGTCCTCTTAAAGCACCTCAAGCCAAATGCGGATCTTTAAAATTGGGAGAAATTAAGTATTGCATTATAGGTAGAATATTATATTGAAAATATCCTTCTAGAATAATTCTAACTCATTTCATTGAAGATAAAATGTCAAATATCATTTCATAATTCCATCATCGAGTATGTTGAGGAAATCAAGCATGGAAGGTCACGAGATATAAGATTTTGAGAGAAGGATATTATTGGCCCTCCGTTTTTGAGGACACAAATGTTGTTATCATAGCTTGTATGAAATGTTAGATGTTTGCGGGAAAGAAAAAGATTATGTATCTACAATTGAATTCTATCAAAATTCAAGCTCCATTCCAACTATGGGGATTAGAATTAATTGGATAAATACATCCAAATTCAAGTGGTCAACTCAAATATATCGTTACAAGAACTTACTATTTCACTAAGTGGGTGGAATCCATTCTGAATCGAAAGGATAATAAAAAGGTTATCATCACTTTCCTAGAAGACTACATTCCTTCTAGATTTGGATGTCCTAGAAGGCGTTGGAAATAATTTGTCATTGATGTCAACAAGTGTCAGCTAGAGATACATGTGTCAAATAAATAGCTCAGCGAGTAGGTTTCGAGCACACAAGAAGGGTAAAGGATCATAATTATTGTAGTGTATTTGGAGCCAATTTTCAAGTAGAATATCATCATAAGAGATGATGGAAACCACTCATATGGATAAATCTCTGAAAGAGTTATCTCGTGGTATGTGGAAGTTCAAAAATGGCCTCCAGGATCATGAGATATAGCTAGTAAAATTTCTATGAATCCAACACCTTCATAGTAGAGTTAGAGGTGGTTGGATGATTCTTTGGCACATAGCTAATGTTGGCTTAGGGGCCAAACCCAACAGAAAATTTGGCTGAGCCTCTACCCAAAGATCTGAGTAGACGTGGCAGACACGTTAGTAGTGGAAAAGCATGTTCATTAGCTAGAGGAGGAGAGAGAGGACGCCATCTCAGTGGTGGTACCCTGACAAGTACACCCTGGAAGTTTTAGATGTGGTGCAAGAGAAAAGTGTTGGGATGCATTGAGTAGGTGGAGCCCACCTCGTAGTGGTAACCCAGTGGTTTCACCTTGGTGCAACTATTTTGGGGCACAAAGGGAAGGTCTGGGAGACGGGCATCGGGACATGGTAGCAGTAAGTCGACTAATGGGAAGCATGTAGAGGTCCCCACTCTGACAACTCAACCCACTGAGTGTGAGCCTAGAAAGCAATTCCCAAAGGTTTTTTTGGAGAGCACACAACTAAGAGTAGGGAGGAAAGTGCCAAGCTATGTGGCGGCTTCCCAATAGCGCTGGAGACATCCCTTTAGATGTGATTTGTGGTCACAGGAGGTGGCATCTTATACATTTCTTCACATAGTTCAACCTTAGAGATCCACCCCGTGGACACCCCTTCTGAAACCATAGTCCCCTTAGGAGTGGTGTCATGGAAAGGGATTGAACCTAGTGGCTTTTGGAAAAATAAAATTATAAAGGAAAATGGTCATAAAACAAGGCCTCGAAGGACATTTCTCTCTCCTCTTTGATAGAGGATAGGTGGTAGCATATGATTGGCCCAGATAACATAGATTGGTAACATCAACAAAAGCTAATGGGAGTGTGACACGTGGTAGGTATATTTTGTGTTTTTGGTCAATGTGATGGCCGATGTCTGGTTGACACATGTCACCAATCATAGGTCTACATGTGGCGTAAGTGACATCATTGTGATTTAATTCCACTATGCATAGCCTAGAAGGTTCACTATGTTGTACAGAGCAACTTTGTTGCGTAGTAAATGTTAGGACACATCGACGATGAAAGTGTACGACAGATACCAATCAGAAAATCATCAAGGGATCCCCACGGACTCAACAAACCGTAGGTATGATCCTAGCGGGTGAATTATGGTGCACAAAAATAAAGTGTGAGGATAACAGGGGCTATGGGCTAAGAACCTGCATAGGGACCTATGCTATAGGAAATAACTAGGGATATAGTATATAAAAGAGTCGTGAAGGCTCTTGGAGCGGCTAAGCGCCAGATCCTAGTTGCTTCGTGTAGAAGCAAGACTAATAACGTGAAGACATTAACAAATGATTTGGACCTGTTGGGACTAAAAAGGGCTTAGCGCCCAGAGTATTAAGCCCTAGTTGTAGAGACTGGCTTTATGGTGATAAAATAGGTAAGGGTGCATAGTGGAAGGTGCTAAAAGCCAAAATTCGACGGAACTATCTATTTGGCAGTAAATTTTCTAGTTAAGCCAAAGCTAATTGCAAACAAAAATAGGAGATGCTCACCTAAAAGGTAGATTAACAAAAACAAGCAAGAAAACTTAGTTTAACTTAACGATAATGGATGTTGAGGTCAAATAACTTACAAAACATGTCCAAAAGATTGAGATGAATGGGACAGAGGAAAAAATAAGGAAGCATGCAACAATCAAAGAAAAGAAATATAATCCAAAAATATCAAGCCAAATTCTTTATAAGTAGGCTTGATCAAGAAGAAGGTGTATAATTTTTTTTTGAGACAGAGCTTCTGGTGTAGCAAGGTGTTGGTATGGTGAAATTGTTTTCTGAAGTGGTGACTGAGATTTAGTTGTTTTTTAAAGCAGAAGGGAGTCATTGATCCTACATTGAAAATGGATGAAATATGGAACAATGAGTGTTTAAAGCAAGTTGTAGCTTGATCATTAGGGGTCGGTGCTCCTTCTAGTGGCCGCTGGAGAATAGTTGGGGTTCTAACTCCATTCATTTGTAGTAGATAAATCAATGAGTTGTAGCTTCCTATTGGTTTTAACTAGAGAAATTGTAACATTAAGTTGTTGCTTTCCCTATGAATGAACTGAAGAGAAGTTATGAAAGTTGTTCTTGTGTGTTCCATTGTGATTGTTGAAATTAATCTTTGTTATGGTTATTTAAATTATTTTTGAAGTATTTAATGTTGTGCACAAAGTAAAAGAAAGTTTTAATTTGGTAAAATTCCTAAACTACTAATTCACCCCCCCGCTATCAGTAGTGTCATGGTTTCCAACAATTGGTATCAGAGCCATGTTGCTTCATATCAGGTTAAGAGCTGGAAGAAAGATCAAGGACCATGGAAAACTAGGAAGGAGGTTTTACCAATAAGACACCTACGTTAAATGGAACAAATGAGGTGTTTTGGAAAGTGACAATGAATACATAAATTAAAGGACTTAGAGTTGATGTGTGGGATGTTGAGGAAGAAGAATATCAAATACCTCCAATAATGGTTACTAATTATTAGAAGTTGGAGTTCACATGTAATGCTAAAGAAATGCATGGTTTTCTTGCTAGCCTACCTGAAGCAAAGCTTGTCAAATTAATGGATTTGACATCTTTCAAAGCAATCTAGGTCAAGATGAGAAGTTTCTATGAAGGAGACAACAAGGTAAAGAGAGCTAAACTCCAAGGCTTTAGGATCCATTTGGAATCATTGAGCATGCATGATGATGAAGATATTTCAAAGTAGTTTTTAAGAGTTGATGAAGTTATGAACACCATAAGAGGGCTTAATGGGAAGCTAGATGAAGATGTGGTAGTTGAAAAAGTACTAAGATATCTTCCTGAGAGGTTTAATCCGAAGGTGTCAGCCATTGAAGAAATGGAAAATTTGAGCACTCTCACTCTAGATCAACTCCTGGAAATACTCAGTACCTATGATATGAGGATTTCGAAAGGCAAGTCTATAGGAAAAGAATCAGTCCTCAAAGTAGAAAATAATTACAAGGATGAGCATGATGACTCATGTTGTGAATTAGATGAAAAGGAATCCAACATTGTGAGGAAGCTCAAGCGAGGATCATGCAAATATAAAGGTAAGTTACCATTTAAATTTTTTAACTATGGGAAATTTGGTCATTATGCATCAAAGTGTCTTGAAAAGAAGAAAAGGGAATATGATCCTAAAGAGAAATTCAAGAAGCTTAAAAAGGGAAAAAATAAGGCTAAGAAGAAAGGTTTCTATGTTTAAGAAGAGATCTCCTCTGAAAGTGAGCCCAACCAATCCTCAAATGAAAACGTAGATGATGAAATATCTAAAGAATTCATGTTCATGGCCATAGACAACCTACAATTCGAGGCTATTTCTAATGATGGTGAAGGAGAAGTTCATGTCGAAGGAGGATTGGTAAGTGCACTTGAGGAGATAGAGAGGTTGAGAAAGAAAAACAAAACCCAAAAGGAATCGTTGATAAAAGTAAAAGTTGAGGTTGTTGAAACATTGCTCTTGCAAATAGAAGAAGGTAAGAAGATATAAGAGTCCTTGAACTAATAGTTGAATGAAAAAGCTCAAATATGTGAGAAGTTGGAAGGATACATTTTATTGTTGAATATGGAGTTGGAGAAGTATAAAACGCAACTCAATTACAACAAAAAATTTGGAAAAGGGACTAAGGATCTCAATGAGATATTGAAACACAATGAGTCCCCTGAAATCAAATTAGTCTAGGCTATGAAGCTGAGTCCAATGACATAGCTGAATTAAAAGGTAAAAAGGTAATTACCTTTTTTCCATCAAAATAAGGGACTGCAAAGTAGCAAGAACAATTTCTCAGAAAAATAAAAATCAGCTGCAGGAAAAGAATAATATTGGAAAAGTAAATCAAACTGCCAAAAAATCAGCTTAGCACAGAAGGAAGCCTTCCAAGAACAATGATATCTTCTGAGGGTATTGTTTTACATGCACCAAATATGGCCACAAAGAAGAAAATTGAAGAGTAAATCTATCATACAGGTACCTCGGAGATAGCATAATAATTCATCAGAGAAGAAGCATACCTAGGTATAATAATTCCTTTTCTCCCCTGAATTATCAAGTGTAGTGTTTTAAATGCCAAAATTTTGGGCATATAGCAGTTAATTTCAGGATTAAAGAAAGAAGACGACCAATTATTAAGAAAAGTAAGAAGAAGCCAAAAGTGTGGAAAGAGAAAAAGAAATCAAAGCAATGTGACATTTCTTTGTATCCTCACAATGGTGAGAGCCATTGGTATGTGGATAGTGGCTATTCCAGGCACATGACAGGAGATAGAAGCAAGTTTTTCACTTGGAAGCCTATTGACAAAGCTAATGTGACTTTGTAAATAATTCTCCAGGAAAAATAATTGCAAAAGGAGTGATTAGTCTATCAAATGACAAAGGTAAGGCCAAGAACGTTTTGTATGTTGATGGGCTGAAACATAATCTTCTATGTGTGTATCAGATGTGTGATCAAGGATATGATGTGGCTTTTAAAGCTAAAAATTGTCAAGTCAAGTCCATAGGTACATGAGAAATATTTTTTGAAGCTGTAAAAATAGATAAAAATGTCTATGTGCTGAAAGAAAAGATAAAAAATTGTTGTTTGACAAATATTGATGAGAGTGGGATATGGCACAAAAGACTTGGACAGCTGAAATTTGATCAGATAATCAAGTTGAGAAGGAAAAATGTTGTTAAGGATTTTCCAAGGCTTTCAAATCCAAATAATGTTAAATGTAAATCCTGCCAACTAGGAAAGAAAGCTTGAGTTCCTTTCAAGGCAAATGAAAACTCTTCAGCAAATCTATTGTAGCTGGTACACATGGATTTATTGTAGGTTTTAACCCCGTACAGAAATTACCTGCATGCGAATTCTAAATCACAGAAAAATAAACAATTCGAGAGCATAACACATAAAAAACACATATGCACAGGGATTTCCCCCTGGATCCCAAAACTGGGACTACCAGCTTGATTTTTCATTATATTCCTTTCAATGTTACAATACATATTTTTACATGCCGAAGCATCCAATACCATGGACCAAAAAACAATCACGTCCAATACCATGGACCAAAAAACCATCACATCCAATACCATGGACCGAAAATCATCGCGTTCAAAAAACATGTGCAAAAATCATGCACAAAACCATAGGTGGGTCTGCCCAACCTAACATAGGGTCCAAAACCAAAATTTTCTCGGGCGCTTCCCCAGACCCCATAAAGTGGGGTTACGGGTACCCCTCAAACCCCCTATTAACTATGTGGAAAGAATATAAAACAACCCAACAATCTCCCACTTGTTGTTTTCTTTCCACAGGGGGCCACAGGAGAGCTTAGTCATTTTCCAACCCTGAAACGCCCATTGTTTCTCTACACCAAGAGAAATTCTCAGAGCTCACAGATTTTGTCAATGCATCTGCAGTATTCTTCAAAGTGTCCACCTTTACCAGCAACACCTTTTTGTCTTCTATCATATCCCTCACAAAGTGATACTGAACATCAATGTGCTTTGTCTTTGAATGGTAAGCAGGGTTCTTTGCCAAGAAAATTGCACTTTGGCTATCACAGTCTATCCTTATAGCTCCCTGTACTAACCCCGTACTTGAACACAATCTCTGCAACCAAACTGCTCCTTGCTTGCATGAGTGGCTGCCATGTATTCTGCCTCTGTAGTTGATAGTGCCACTACAGATTGTTTCTTACTCATCCAACTAACTGCACCTCCAAATAGGTTCAACACATACCCACTTGTAGATCTTCTCTGATCCAGATCTCCAGCCCAGTCTGCATCAACAAAGCCATGAATATCCAACACTCTGTCCAATCCTGGTCTTCCTTGGTAGCACAAACCATAATCACTAGTGCCACCCAAATACCTGAAAACCCGCTTCACTACTATCCAGTGCTCCTTCCCTGGTTTTGACATAAACCTGCTCAATACTCCCACTGCATGTGCAATGTCTGGTCTAGTACAGACCATGCCATACATCAAGCTACCGACTGCACTTGCATATGGAACACGGGACATGTCCTCTTCCTCTTCTTGTGTCTTGGGACACTGTTCAGCAGATAACCTCACAACTACAGGAATAGGAACCTTCACCGGTTTACTATCCTGCATATTAAACCTCTACAATATTGTCTCGACATACTTCCTCTGGTTTAACCAGAGCTTACTCTTTTCCTGATCTCTTTTAATTTCCATGCCCAAAATATAGTTTGCAGCACCGAGATCTTTCATGTCGAATTTGGAGGACAATTGGGTCTTCAAATCTTGGATAATTTCTTTGTCATTTCCAACCAACAACATATCAACCGCATGCAATACCAGATAAATAACACGGTCACCAATTAATTTAAAATACACACAATGATCTTCTTTGCTTTTGGTGAAGCCAAGTCCCCGTATAAATGTATCAGATTTCTGATACCACATCCTTGGTGACTGTTTTAACCCATACAGAGACTTCTTTAACTTGCATACTAGTTATTTCTTACCCTTCACCGCAAAGCCTTCAGGTTGCTTCATGTATATTTCCTCTTCCAAATCCCGTGAAGAAATGTTGTCTTCACATCCATCTATTCTACCTCAAAATCAAAAGCAGCTGCAAGAGATAAAAGTAATCTAATAGAAGTTACCTTGGCAACAGGAGAAAAAATATCACCAAAATCAATTCCCGGCACGTGGGAATAACCTTTTGCTACCAACCAAGCTTTGTATTTCTCCACCTTCCCTTCTGCATTTGTCATCTTCTTGAACACCCATTTGCTGCCAATGGGTTTCCTTCCAGCCGACAACTCCACTAGATCCCAAGCCTCATTTTTATGCAAAGATGCCATTTCATCAACCATGGCCTCTTTCCAGAGTTTTCCATCCTCTGAATCCACTGCTTCCTTCACAGTTCTGGGATCATCATCAGTAACAGACAAAGAAAAGGTTGAACAGAAAGCAGATGGACTATACCTTTCTGGCTGCCTTCTTTCTTGAACTGATCTTCTCATAGCCGGAGTTTGTGGCTCTTCATCTTCTGATTCCTCCTCTGCTACAGAGTCTGATTCTTCCTCCTTTAGTTCAAACTCTATCTTCACAGGTTACTTTGGTTGGACTTCATGTTTAATAACATCTTTCACCTCTCTAAAAACCACATCTCGACTGTACACAACCTTCCTTGTTACTGGGTTCCAAAGCTTATAACCCTTTAAACCATCCTTATACCCAATAAAGATGCACTTTTCAGATTTACTATCCAACTTGGTTCATTTCTCCTTTGGAACATGTACATATGCATCACATCCAAATACTCTCAGATGTGAAAGAGAGGGTTTCTTACTAGTCCATACTTCTTGTGGAGTCTTGTCCTCCAATGCTGATGAAGGTGACCTGTTGACCAAGTAACATGCAGTATCCACCGCCTCTACCCAAAATTCCTGTCCTAACCTGGCACCACTGAGCATGCTTCTTGCCCTTTCCATCAACGTTTTGTTCATTCTTTCTGCGACTCCATTTTTTCTGAGGTGTATATGGAGTAGTCTTCTACCATGCTATACCACACTTCTTACAGAATTCTTCAAATTCCTTGCTGCAGAATTCTTCACCATTATCTCTCCTCAGCACCTTTATCTTCTTCTCTGTCTGATTTTCCACTAGTGCCTTAAATTCTTTAAACTTATCAAAGACTTCAGATTTCTTCTTAAGGAAATATATCCATGTATTCCTTGAGAAGTCATCTATAAATGATACATAGTAGAAAGACTTACCCAGTGATGGAACTTTCACAGGTCCAAACACATCACTGTGCACAAGCTCTAATATTTGTTTCA
>APFE031143173.1:18112-36721 GCA_000404065.3 Pinus taeda | reverse complement strand
ATTAAACCTGTCAAAGACTTCAGATTTCTTCTTAAGGAAATATATCCATGTATTCCTTGAGAAGTCATCTATAAATGATACATAGTACACAGACTTACCCAGTGATGGAACTTTCACAGGTCCAACACATCACTGTGCACAAGCTCTAATATCTGTTTCACCCTCTTACCACCAGAGGGGAAACTCACCCGATTCTGCTTCCCATATACACAATTTTCACAGAAATTCATAATTCAGAGAATTTTGCTACTCTTTTCCATATCGCTTACCATGAGGTATTCGAAGTTTTCCTTCTCAATTATGTAAAGTCCTTGTTTGCCACAACATGGTCTCTCTCCAGAGGACCACAGATTCTGCTTCCATTTTCTAGAACCATTGCCACCATCAACAACTAGTGCTATCCTTTGCAGCTCTTACTGTACATAGTTCCAATTCAAATCCCCGTTAATACCCAGTCCCTCGAACCATCTTGTAGGTATCCTTCTTGAACACTGTCTTTACACCTGCATCATCCAACTTGCTTACAGAAATCAGACTTCTGGCCAACGCAGGAATATGCAGAACACCCGAAAGGGTTCTAACCCTTCCACCTTGCACTTCAACTTTACTTTTCCGCGACCAATGATTCTAGCCTTCCTATCATCCCCTAAGAAGACATCACCACCATCGTATTTCTCATACTCGCAGAACCACTCTCTATGGGGAGTGAAGTGAAAGGATTCACTTGAGTCAATCAACCATGCCTCATGATCTACATGTGTACTTGAAGAAGCCAAGTACACATCCCCACCTTCATCTGAGGTGGTTTTCGCCTCTGCAGAAGGAGCATCATTAGATCCCTTTCCTTTATCAGGAGCTTTAGATTTACACTACCTTTTGAAGTGCCCTTCCTTTCCACATTTCTAGCGCACCACCTTTGTAGGTTTTCTTGGAGATTTAGATCTCCCTCTAGATTTAGATCACCCACTCGATGACTTATTTTTGTTTCTCTTCTGGGACCGTCCTCGTACAGACAAGGCATCACCATTATGGTTGTCCATATTTTCTGTCTCATCTCCTCCGTCAGCAAGGCTGAGACTATTTCATCAAACTGCAAAGCAGTTACATTGCTACCTATTACAATAACCAGACTATCCCACGAGTCTGGTAGAGAACACAACAAACTGATGCACTTATTTCATCTGAAATTTTAATATCAACAGATAATAACTAACTTACCACAGTATTAAATGCATTCAGATGCTCTGTCACCGAGTCTCCATCTTTCATCCTCAGGTTATACAGTTTTTTCTGCAGGAACAGTTTATTCACCAGAGACTTAGATTGGTACAAAGTCCCTAACTTGTCCCATAAAGCCTTCGCCGTAGCTTCCCCTGATACATTCAACAATACTGAATCTGAGACACACAATCGTATCGTGCTCTTTGCCTTCCGATCCAACTTCTTCCATTTTTCATCGGTCACTCCCGTTGGTTTAGTACCCGGATCTACCGCGATCCACTGATCTTTATCCACCAACAGATCCTCCATCTTGAGTTTCCACAACTCAAAACTCTGACCATTAAACTTCTCAATCTCTATCTTTTTGCTGCTCGCCATCTTCTTTCACCACCAGAATCGATCTCGCAGATCTCCCACTGAACAAGGTCTACCGCAGGCTCGAGTGAAACCCCTCAGCAACAAAGGCGTCCCCTTGAAGCCAAAACAGCTCTGATACCACATGTAGGTTTTAACCCCGTACAAAAATTACCTGCATATGAATTCTAAATCACAGAAAAATAAACAATGCGAGAGCATAACACATAAAAAACACATGCACAGAGATTTTCCCCTGGATCCCAAAACCGGGACTACCAGCTTGATTTTTCATTATATCCCTTTCAATGTTACAATACATATTTATACATGTCGAAGCATCCAATACCATGGACCGAAAAACCGTCATGTCCAATACCATGGACCAAAAAACCATCGCATCCAATACCATGGATCGAAAATCATCGCGTCCAAAAAACATGTGCAAAAATCATGCACAAAGCCATAGGTGGGTCTGCCCAACCTAACATAGGGTCCAAAACCAAAATTTTCCGGGGCGCTGCCTCGAACCCCATAAAGTGGGGTTACGGGTACCCCTCAAACCCCCTGTTAACTATGTGGAAAGAATATAACACAACCCAACATTTATGTGGACCTTCTAGAACGTATTCAGCCATAGGTAAGCTATATTTTATGCTAATAATTTATGATTTTAGAAGGATGATGTGGGTTTCCTTCCTCAGAGAGAAATCTAAAGCTTTTGAGAAATTCAAAGAGTTCAAAGCAATGGTTGAGAATTAAACTCATAGTAAAATCAAAATCATAAGGTCAGACAATGGAGGTGATTTCACTACAAAGGAATCTGATGAATTCTATAAAAAGAATGGCATTAAGAGACAATTTAAAATAATAGAGTCTCCGTAGAAAAATGGTGTAGAAAAAAGAGCAAACAAGTCAGTGCAATAGTTACACAGAGCGATGATGACAAAAAAGAATGCTCAGCAGAGTTCTTGGGAAGAGGAAATTCATACAACATTAGTTATTCTCAGTAAATCTTGTCTCAGAGTAAACTATGACAAAACTCCCTATGAGATGGGGTGTCATAGACCTGCAACAATTAAACACTCCAAAAAAAATTGGCAACAGATGCTACATCAAGAGAAATGATGAAAAACTTGGGAAATTCAATGTGAGAGTAGATGAAGGTATTTTTCTGGGTTACTCATATAACAAAAAAGGTTGTAGATGTGATAATAAAGTCACCAAGAGGATCGTTGACTGCCTCGATGTGAATATGTATGAATCTCTAGAAGTGGACTTGACCTTATATAGATCCATCATTGGAAACCTTTTATATATGACAGCTTCAAGACTGGACATCATGCAGGCTGTTTCCATAGTTGGAAGATTTCAAGTAGCGCCCAGACAATGTCATCTATTAGTAGCCAGGAGGATTCTTAGATATCTTAGAAAAATAATGGATTATTTTCTGTGGTACCCCAAAGGTAAATATTTTTCATTCACTATCTATACTAACGTTGGTTGGGTAGGTGATGTGGATGATCGAAAGAGAAGAAGTGTTGGTGCTTTCTTTCTTGGAGACTATCTAGTACCATGGATGAGAAAAAATAAAGCTTCCATTTCCTTATCTATAGTTGAAGCTAAATACATTGTAACAACTTCATTTTGTACTTAATTATTGTGGATGAAGAAAACTTTGCAAGATGTACAAGTGTTTTATCATCAACCGATCCCCATTATTTGTGACAACACAAGTGCAATAAGTATGTCAAAGAATATAGTTTTTCACTCCAAAACAAGGAATATCGCCATCAAGTATCATTTCTTGACTTAGAGAGAAAGTTGGAGCTCAGATTCTGAAGCTTAAGTATGTACCTACTAAAGAGAAAGTTGTTGATACCTTCACCAAGTCACCTACTAGAGAACAATTTGTGTGCTTGAGGCAAAGATTGAGAGTTATTCCTCTTACCTCCCTCCACTAAGGGAGAAAAGAAATTTTTTCACTATCAACATATCAAGGTGAAGCTGCTAGGTCCATAGGATCAATGTGACAGAGAAACAATGTTGAAATATGGAGTATGTTGATAGGAGGGGAATGATGGCTTCTTTTCCATCGATGTCAAAGGGGGAGAGATCCAAAGAAATGAAATCAAACAAAGATTTAAAAGTAGGGGGGGAGATATATCGGAGGAGAAATCAATAGGATAAAATAGGGGAGATTCATATTGAAAGAAAAAACTAACAACAATACTACAAGAACATAAATCTCAGGGGGAGAAACACTCAAAGGCGTCAATCTATGTTGATATGTTTTTACAAAAACAAAGACTATTTTGTTTGATTTTGGTGTTGACATCAATTCCAAACAGGGAGAATGTTGGAAATAAGTTTTCATTGATGTCAACAGGTGTCATCCAGAGGCACAAGTGTCTAATAAATACCTCAGGGAGTGGGTTCTAGTCACAAAAGAAGGGAAAAGGATCATAAACAATGTAGTGGCTTCGGAGCCAATTATATAGTATCAGATTATCTTAAGAGCAGATGGAAACCACTTAGATGAATATAACTTTGAAATAAATTTCTAGTGGTATGCATAAGTTCAAAAATCACCTCTTGGATCGTGAGACAGATCCATTCAAAGTTCTATGACTTGAAGGCCTTCATAGTAGAGTTAAAGGTAGTTGGATAAGTCTTTGGCATGTAGACAAAGTTGGATTAAGGGCTAAACCTGGTGGAAAATCTGATGGAGCCTCTACTTGAAGCTCTGATAAGATGTGGTAGAATCGTTAGCAATGGAAAGCATGTTCATTTGTCAGAGTAGGAGAGTAATGATGCCATCCCCATAGTGGTACCTTGACAGGTGCACCCTGGAGGTTTCAGATGTGGCATAAGAGAAAAGCATCGGGATTCATTAAGCAGGTAGAGCCTACCTGAAAATGGTATCCCAATGGGTTCACCGTGGCACAACCCTTTTCTTGCAGAAAGGCAAGGTCAGGGAGATGGGCACTAAGAAATGGTAGCAATAAGCTGACCAATGGGAAGCGTGTGAATATCCCACTCCAACAACTTAGCCCAGTGAGGGAAATCCTGAAAAGGAATTCCCAGATGTTTGTTTAGAGAGCAAATGGCTAAATTCTAGGAGGAACACATCGGGCTATGTGGAGGCTTCCAAATGGCACTGGAGATAGCCATTTAGATGGGCTTTGTGTTCATGAGAAGTGCTTCCCTGCACAATTGATCACATAGATCAACAAAAAATATCCACCCCAAGGCACCCCTCCTGAAACCACAATCCACTCATGAGCAATGTCATGGAAAGGGCTTGAACTCGGTGGTTTTTGGAAAAATAAAACTATAAGGGAAAATGTTCACAAAAGAAGGCATCGAAGGACCTTTCTCTCTCCTCTCTGATATAGAACAAGTGGAAGAATATGATTAGCCCAGATAATAGAGAATGGTGACATCAAAAAAAGAAAATGGGAGTGTGAAACGTGATAAGTAGATTTGGTGTTTTTGGGCACCCCAATGGCCCATCTCTGGGTAACACGTGTTGCTAATCATAGGTCAACATGTGGCACAGGTGACGCCATTATTACGTCATCCCATTTGACATAACCCATAAGGTTCACTATGTTGTACAGAACAAGTTTTTCAAGAAACAAACGCTAGGATACATTGGTGATGATAGTGCACAGTAGAAACAAATCAGAGAAGCGTCGGGCGGTTCCCACGGACATAGCAACCTGGATGTAACAAACCTGGTGAAAATTCTACGTAATAAAATTTCATAAAGGGAAAATAAGACCACAGTTATGGGACACTTATCCCAAGCTGAATGTTGGGCAAATATATCTTAATGGATATCATTGGATGTGTATTTTGGCTAAGGAAATTGGCAATGGCTAAGGCATTAAAAGGAATTTTTCACACATTTGTTTATGAAAATAATGGAAATTAGGATAAAAAGGAAGTGAAAGGTCACAGGTTGCATGTGAGGAGGAAAATGAGGGAAAATAATGGAAAATGAAGAAAAATATAGGCCTCATTCATAAAAAGGCTTTTGAGGATCAATTTGTAACCTTTTGTCAAGTTAAAGTTTGGAGCTCTTCCATTATTATTTATCTCTCTCTCACTCTCTTGGTCACTTAGAGTTTTCTTGGAGCACTCTAGTTTGGAGCAAAGGAAAAGGGAAGGAAAGGAAAGGAAAGGAAAAGTAAGCGAGGAATAAGGAAAGAAAAGCAAGATCAAGTAGATTCAGCGGGAATACTTGCAGGTAACCTTTTGCATGTGTGGCTTCCTAGCTAGTTTGGACATGCATGGCTTTATGTGTTGGTGTATGGTTCTCTTGATGTTGGTGGAATTGTCTTGCTACATTATGACATTGGTTTTCAGCCTAGCCTAGCCTTTTTTTGGATGCCATGGTATGTTGGAATGTTTATTTCAGTTTTTCAACTTTGGAATTGCCAAATGGATTTCAGAATCTAGGGAAAAGGTGGTCTAAAGGTTCATTCCCAACGGTATATGAATCCCTTGACCGATTTTGGCAGGATACATGGTAAAGCTTGAGGGAGAAGTCTCATTTTAGGGCCTAGTGATCCAGTTTGGATTGCGTAAACCCTGAGAGACATGGAGATGGAAAATTCCTCAATGATAGTGATGGATTCTGAATGGCATTCCAAGTTTTCTTTGTTTGTGATCGAAGCATTGGTTTTGGTGTGATCAAGGATGGATGAGGGTGGAGGTGGTTTAACCTCTAGATTCCCTTGATTTTTCTTGGATTCGTTGTTCTATGAGATCCCACATTCATGCTTAGAATATGGCACAGGGGTGGCTAGCCAAAAGATAGATTTCGTTCAGCCATGTCTATGGTCAGCAGGTACGTGGAAGTCCCAAACCTAGTTAGATTTGCCTATGATTCAAAAAATCCAAGTTCTCTTACTTTTGCATTGATTTATATGTGGATTTAACAATTGTCATATCTCTAATATTTATATAGTTTTATGCTAGTTATAAGCATGATTGAAAGACCAGTTCATGTTATGGTTATTTCATATACTTACTCGTAACTATTGAACGGATGGATGCAAGACCTAATTGATGATGTAGTAGTTCAAGGGAGAAGGAGGTGATCCTTCTGGTTATGTTTCATAAGTTATTTTTTTCATTTATGCTCTGTCATGTATCCTAGACCTGTAGGTTACATTGAAGCCAAGTGTTTGACAGAATATTGGTCGCGGTTGGGGATACTCAGGGCTAGTCCTAGGGTGATTTTGATTCATCAGCATGGTTATCATGTTTTTAATGATTTCTAAAAGTTACAACAAGTTCTGGGCAAAGGCCGAGATTTTGGGCTAGAAAAGTGGCTCAAATCTGAGAGTCGTTGCCACGGAACTAGAAATTCTGGACCACAGTCGCTGGCAAGCAGACCTCTGAGAGAGACTTTACATTGTTGGTGACTCTCTTACCCATAGCATGAGAGCGACTAATGCCTAAGAGCTGCAGAATAGTAGTGCGAACCAGAGATAGGTTGTCTGAGTGGCTAACTTGTCTCTTGAGGGGTCTCTTGATGATGTTGGATGACTGTATGTGATGTTTCATTGATTCCACTTCCTTAAGGTGACATAGGAGGCTGAATCTGATTGCAGTAGCATCTCTCCTCATGTTCACCCTAGTTGGCATGGTTACCTTGGGTAGACCTCAGAGGGGGTGTTACATATTGGTATCAGAGCATGGTTACACTCTCTTTGGGTCATATCTGGTGCTATAGATATGGGTGAATGTGTTGGTCATGTGTGCATGTCAATTGCGTAAGTGGCTCTTACACTGATGTTCCATGTGCTTATTGCACTTCATCTTATTGATCATGGTAGAAGTAAGGTTATCATGAGTAACTTGATGTCAATTTTATGGAATGCATCATCATGAGTATATAATTGGTTATACAATTATATGCAGCTTGATTAAATTCTTGTATGTTGGGTTGCATTCTTGTTTATTTGATTACAGGTGTCAGTCTTGTAGGTTTATTACAAGAATTTATTTCTTCTACTCAACTACATGTGGTTATGTGTTTGTGTAGTTGATTAGCCATTTCTTATGCAGGTGGATAGTTGCATGTGGTAATGTGTATACTCGAGTATTGGTTGTTGTCATGCATGAGGTCATAACATGCATTGTTGATATGGCCTTGCATTGATGACTGGACCCTAGTTTGTATGATGGTTATGCGTTGATGCACTTATTGATATATGTCTATATGTTATTAGGGTTATGCTGTACATGAATCATGCTGATTTGATGATCTCACAGACAAGGTATCCTCCCCGAGTATGCTAAGGTACATTGATTTATGGTGATTTGGTTTAGATGACATAATATGCCTTGCAAGAAAGAGATTAGATGGCCATAAAGGTGGTAAACTACATAGAATATCCCTATGAATCCGATGGGAAGTGTGGTGTGGGGCACTCTTCTGACTTAGAAGACACCTTGAGAAGCTTGAAGCAGGAAATAAGGAGTTTCAAAGTAGACAATGACGAAATCATGCAGACACAAGAGAAACAAGAAGAGGTGAATCTAATATTACTTCAGAGTTTGTCAAATTTGTAGTGACAAGGACCTCTTCAGATCAGCCATGGACATAAGGATAGAAGTAATGGGGCATAGTGGGTCTCATAGTAGACACATGTCAGGTAGATCTGACACTATCAGAGATGGCAGGTTGTTGGACACTCCGGATAGGAGAGGTACTAGACATAGGTATTACTCTAGTTCTGGTTCTGATTCACATCATGATCATCATCATTATCATACGTACCAGAGGAATGATAGGTGATATTTTCCATATGATTTGAAGAAGGCAAAGTCACCTACCTTTGATGGAGAGATGAAGAAATCACAAGATGTAGAGGCTTGGTTGCATGGCATGCAAAAATTATTTAGATTGCATGGTTACTCATAAAACATGAAAGAAATGATAGCCCTTTTTAGTCTCAAAGGTAAAGTGGATATTTGGTGGGAATACATGAAGAATGTCAAGGACATACATGAGGATGAGTTGATTTGGCATGCTTTTGAAAGGCTCCTCAATAAATAGTTGTCTGAGAGGTATTATGATGATAGAGCTAAGGAGTTTTGTGAGCTACAATGGGTTCTATGATAGATGAGGAGTTTACTAGCAAATTTTTGGAGCTGTTGAGATATGTGCCTTACCTCAGAGAGGAGAATACCAAGGTTCAAAGATCCATCAGCAGATTTCCAATTGCATACAGAGACCAGATTGAGTTTGATGAGCCTAGATCGTTGGAGGAGGCCATCTGAAAGTTGAAGCATTGTTATGAGCAGTCGAAGTGCAAAGTTGAGTCAGAGCATGGCTTGAAAAGAAATCAGAAAGCTAAGGGAAAATGGCAACCAAAGAAAGGAAAATCTAAAGATATAGGTGAGAAAGATAATGCATTTCCTTACAATAAATTCAATACAAATGAGAAGGGACATGGAGAGTATCAGGCTAGAGGTGGTGGTAGGGAACCATTGTAGTGTTGGATATGTGGTAAGTATTATTGTAAGAAGGATTATCCGCAGTATCAGAGTGGTGGTAGAACCCATATATACAATGCTTAGGAGGCACATATAGTTGATGATGTTGGTCATAGAATTCCTCGGATTTATGCAGCTATGGACAATAGGCAGGTGGATCATCAAGCATCGATCATTGAGATGGATGATAAGATTTGTGATCAAGTTGTTTCTATTTTTATTTATCCTGGATCTTACCTATAGTTATATTAATCCTGACTTGGTGGATAAGTGTGTTTTGAGAAAATAAGTGCATCCAGAATCTTGGTTCAGACAGTTGGCTACTGGTACAAAGAAGTGAGTTCACCATTGGTTAAGAGCTTGTGCATTTGAGTTAAATGGTATTCCTACAGTATCTCATTTGAATGTATTGACATTGGGATTGTATAGTATGCTTTTGGGTATGGATTTTTTATACCTTCACATAACCAAAGTGGATTTCTTCAACAAGGCCATTGAGTGTGTGGATGATAGTGGGGAAAGAGTACCTTGTAGGGAAAGAAGAAGCCTACATCAGTAAGGATGGTTACCACTATGCAGGCTAATCCTAGTTGCAAAAAAGGTTGTGTGATGTTTGCAATATAAATTTCCAGTCACAAGGATAAGGAGGTTGAGGATGTTGATGTGCTGAGAAGGTACCCAGTATTGCAGCAATTTCAGGATGTATTTCCTCGGGAAATTTCATATTTTCTACCTCATAGGGAGGTCACCTTTTCTATTGAGTTAATGCCAAGGACCGCTCCATCATTGAAAGCACCTTATAGGATGAGCACACTTGAGTTGGTAGAGTTGAATTTGCAACTAAAGGAAATGCTAGACAAAGGATGCATCAAACCGAGTGTACCACCTTGGAGCACACTAGTGTTGTTCATAAAGAAGAAAGATGGTACTCTTAGATTGTGCATTGATTACATGAAGCTAAACAAAGTAACGATCAGGAACAACTACCATTTTCCCAAGATTTATGATTTTTTTGATCATTTAAAGGGAGTAGTAGTGTTCTCTAAGATTGACTTGAGATCAGTATACCATTAGGTATGCATCAAGGAAGAGGATATCTTCAAGACTACCTTCGGGACTAGGTATGGGCATTATGAGTTTGTTGTATTCGATTTGACAAATACATTCATGTGTTTGATGAATAGTGTGTTGTGTGCTTATTTGGACAATTTTGTTATTGTATTCATTGATGACATACTGGTATATTCTAAGAATGAGGAGGAACATGCCGAACATTTAGTAGCAATGTTGAGATTACTAAGAGAGCATCAATTGTATGCTAAACTTAGCAAGTACAAATTCTTTCAGAATGAGGTAAATTACTTGAGACATGTTGTCTCCAAGGAAGGGATAATAGTAGATCCAGAAAAGATAAGGTCCATCATGGAATGGGCTCCTCCTAAGAATGTAGATGAGGTGATATCATTTATGGGATTGGAAGGTTACTATAGGAGGTTCATCAAGAACTTCTCATGCACTGCATATCCTGTCACATCATTGTAGTGGAAAGGTAAGAAGTTTGAATGGACGATAGAATGTGAATATATTTTGAGTCACTTAAGAAGTTGTTGACACATGCACCAGTGATAAAGATTGCAAATCTGGACTAGGAGTTTTTTGCGTGTACAGATGCTTGCAAAAGGGGACTTGGTGGAGTTCTCATGCAAGAAGGACATGTAGTGTGTTATGAGTCATGGAAATTTAATGAGAATGAGTAGAACTATCTGACGCATGATCTTGAGCTAGTAGTGATTATACATGCATTGAAGATGTGGAGACATTATCTTCTGGGAAGGAGGTTCACATTGATGAGTGATCACAATGTGTTGAGGTATTTACTTGACTAGCTGAATCTAAATGCCAGGCAAGCTAGATGGTTGGCTACCCATAGTGAGTTTGACTTCGAGATTAGATACATCAAAGGGAAGGAGAACTGGGTTGCAGATGATCTTAGTAGGAAGGTACAGGTAAATCATATAACAACTATAAGCTCTTGTGGGATAGAGTTACAGGATAGGATTTTGCAGGCATGTCAGTGGGATGGAAAATACATGGAGATCATGCACTGGTTACAACAGAGTATAGGTATAGGTGAAGGTACAAATACAGGTGATCAAGATGCAGACTATCATCTCATGGAAAATGGCTTTATGAGGTTTCGAGACAGGATCTATGTGTCGAATTGTAATGAGCTCAAGAAGCTTATCTTGAGGGAGCTTCATGTGAAACCATATTGGGTCATCCAGGATATTAGAAGAGATTGACGATGACAAAGAAGTTCTATTATGGGCTGAATATGAAGAAAGAAGTGCTTATATTTGTGGCTAGATGTTTAGGCTGTCAGCAAGTAAAGGTGGAATGCAAGAATCTATGTGGTCCACTACAGCCTATTGTGATTCCAGAATGGAAATGGGAGGTCATTTCCATGGCTTTCATCACAGGTCTTCTAAGGATAGTGAAGCAACATTATTCTATTATGGTCGTGGTCGACAGGTTGATCAAGGTAGCTCACTTCATTCTGGTAAGGATTACATATTCAGCTAGTGAGGTAGCACAGGTGTTCATCAGAGAAATAATGAGGCTACATGGTGTTCAAAAGAAGATTGTGTTAAACAAGAATGCAAATTTCACTTCCAATTTTTGGAAGGAGCTATTTGTAGACTTGGGTACAGAGTTGGCATTTAGCACAACTTATCATCCATAAATAAATGGTCAGAAAGAGAGGATCAATAGGATATTGGAAGATATGTTGAGGATGTATGTGATGCACCGGTAGAGGAAATGGGAGGTGTATCTTCCATTGCTGGAGTTTTCATACAAAAATAGTTATCAAAAGTTATTGAGGATGAGTCCTTTCAAGGCATTGTATGGATGGATTTGTAATAATCCCATCATCTGGAGTGATCTAGTGAACACGGTACTTATTGGACCGGACATGTTGATGAACATGGAATAGGAAATGCAAGTTATAAAGAAGAATCTAAAGGCAGAACAGGATAGACATAGGAGTTACGTAGATCAACACAGGGTGTTCAAAGAATTTCAAGTTGGGGAGCATGTGTATTTGTGCATCAAGCCTAAGAAACACTCTTTGAGGATTGGTTCATGTGCCAAGTTGGCACCACGGTATTGCGAGCCTTTTGAGATCCTTGAGAGGATTGGATTAGTGGCATATCAACTTGCATTACCTCCGAAAGCGAAGGTCCATGATGTTTTCCATATTTCATTACTTAAGAAGTATATAAAGGATGTTGATCATGTTATTGATTGGTTTGTATTGCAGGTGGAGCAAGAAGGAGAGTTCCAACTAGAGCCTCAATGCATATTGTAGCAGAAACATCTCATGCTCAAGAACATAGCCATAGAGAAATTTAAAGTATAGTGGAAGCACTTTGGGCTTGAAGAAGCTACATGAGAGATGGTGGATCAGAGGCAGGGCGTATATCCTTCATTGTTTGCCAGTTAAAGCAAAGCAATTTTGGTTTGATGTGGTTTATGTTTGGCATATTCTTTATTGATGTTTTGATATTTGTATATGTATATGTATATAGATGTAAATACCACCATGAGGTAAGTTATAAATCTCAAATAATCAGTATGGTTATTATCTTGTCATGTTTTCATGATGTTTTACTTTTGATCATGTTCTTCATTGTAAATACTACAACGAGCTAAGTTATAAAGCTCCATCATCAATATTTTTTATTTTTAGTGGCTTTGCTAAGGTCTTGGTGTGGTTTAACACCAAGGACATTGTTCCCCAAGGGGGAGGGTTCTGTAACAACCCTGACAAAAAATTCATGTAATAAAATTTAATAAAGGAAAAATAAGACCATGGTTAAGGGACACTTATTGTAAGCTAAATGTTTGGAAAATATATCCTAGTGGGCATCACTAGATGTGTGTTTTGGCTAAGGAAATTGGAAATGGATAAGGCATTAAAAGGCATTTTGGCACATTTATTTATGAAAATATTGGAAATTAGGAGAAAAAGTAGGTGCAGGCTCACATGTTGCATGTGAGGAGGAAAATAATGGAAAACGAAGAAAAATAGAGGCCTCATTCATAAAAGGGCTTTTGAGGATCAATTGGTAACCTTTTGTCAAGTTCAAGTTTGGAGCTCTCCCATTATTCTTTCTCTCTCTCTCACTCTCTTAGCCACTTAGAGTTTTCTTGGAGCACTCTAGCTTGGAGTAAAGGAAAAGGGAAGGCAAGGAAAGGAAAGGAAAAGAAAGTAAGGAACAAGGAAAGGAAAGTAGGATCAAGCATCCTCAACAGGAATAATTGCACGTAACCTTTTGCATGTGTGATTTCCTAGCTGGTTTGGACATGCATGGCTTTTCATTTTGGTGTATGGTTCTCTTGTTGTCAGTGGCATGGTATTGCCAGGTTATGACAGTGGAGTTCAGCCTAGCCTAGCCTTTTTCTAGATGCCATGGTATGTTGGGATGTTTATTTTGGTTTTGGAACTTTGGAATTGCCAGATGGATTTCTGAATCTAGGGTAGAGGTGGTCTCAAGTTTCATTCCCAAAGGCATAGGAATCCCTTGACCAATTTTGGCAGGATATATGGTAAAGCCTAAGGGAACAATCTCGGTTTAGGTCCTAGTGATCTGGTTTGGATTGTGGTAAATCCTAAGAGACAAGGAGATGGAAAATTACTCAAGGATAGTGATGGATTCTAGATGGCATTCCAAGTTTTGTTCGGTTGTGATCAAAGCACCGATTTTGGTGTGATCACGGTTAGATGAAGGTGGAGGTGGTTTAAACTCTAGATTCCCTTGATTATTATTGAATTCTTTTTTCTATGAGATAGATCCCACATTCATGCTTGGAATATGGCATGGGGGTGACTGGCTGAAAGAGAGATTTCATTTAACCATGTCTATGGTCGGGTGGTATGCCGAAGTCATGAACCTGGTCAGATTTTCCTATGATTAATAAAAGCTAAGTTCTCTTACTTTTGCACTGATTTATGTGGATTTAATGTTTGTCATATATGTTGGTTCTAAGCATGGTTGAGTGATTGGTTCATGTCATGGTTATTTTATATATTTACTTGTAACTGTTGAATGGATGGATGAAAGACCTAATTGATGATGTAGTAGTTCAAGGGAGAATGAGGTGGTCCTTCTGGTTATGTTTCATAAGTTTTTTAATTCATTTATGCTCTGTCTTGTATCTTAGACCTGTACGTTGCATTAAAGCCAAGTGTTTCACAGAATGTCATTCCTGGTTGGGGATGCTTAGGCCTAGTCCTGAGGGTGATTTTGATTGGTCAGCATGGTTATCATGTTTTTAATGTTTTTTGAAAGTTGCAACAAGTTTTGGGAAGAGATCGGGATTATGGTCTAGAAAAGTGGGTCAAATCCTAGGGTTGTTTGCTGGTAGGAAGGCCTGTGAGAGAAAATTTAGGTTGTTGGTTGCTCTCTTGCCCATAGCATGAGAGAAACTGAGGCCTAAGAGTTGCATAATAGTAGTGGGACCTAGGGACATGCTGTCTAAGTAGCTCACTTGTCTCCTGAGGGGTTTGTTGATGATGTTGGATGAATGTATGTGATTTTCCATCAATTCCACTTCCTTAAGGTGACATAGGAGGTCGAATTTGATTGTAGTAGCATCTCTCCTCATGTTTACCCTAGTTGGCATGGTTACCTTGGGTAGACCTGGGAGGGGGTGTTACACAGGAGGTATGACCCCAACGAGTGAATTACGATGCACACAAAATAAGTGTTGGGATATTAAGGGCTATGGGCTAGGCACCCTCACAGGGGCCTATGCCATAGGCAAGAACTGGGGTTGCAATATATAAAATAGCCATGAACGCTCTTGGAGTGGTGAAGTGCCAGCTTCTAGTTGCTTCACATAGAATCGGGACGAATGGTACATAACTGTTAACAAAGGATTTGTTGTACATACGGCTCAAAAGGGCTTAGCACCAAAAGTATTAAGCTGTGGTCATGGAGACTAGTTATATGGTGGAAAAATAGGTAAGGGTGTCGACTGAAAGGTGCTAAAAGCCAAAATTCAGTGGAACTATCTGTTTGTTAGTAAATTTGGCAGTTAAGCCAAAGTTAACTGTAGACATAAATAGGAGAAGCTCAAATAAAATGCAAATTGACTTAAACAAGTAGAAAAAATCAGTATAACTTGTAGAGAATGGTTGTTGAGGTCAGATATCTTGGAGAACATGATGAAAAGGTTGAGATGAATAGGACAAAGGGAAAAATAAGGAAGCATGCAAAAATCAAAGAAAATAAAGAGAAGCCAAAAATATCAAGCCAAATTCTTTATAAGTGGGCTTGATCAAGTAGAATGTGTACAATATTTTTTTGAGACAGAGCATTTGGCACATTGAGGTGTTTGTATGGTGAAATTTTTTTTTTTTTTTTTTATTTATTTATTTTTTTTTTTATTTTTATTTTCTTTTTATTTATTTTATTATTTATTTATATTTATTTTATTTTTATCTATTTATTATTTATTTATTTATTTTTATTTATTTATTTATTTTTATTTTTTTCTGAAGTGGTGACTGAGATTAATTGTTTTTGAAAGCAAAAGGAAGTCATTGATCCTATTATGAAAACTAATGAAAGATGGAACAAAGAGTGGCTAAAGAAAGTTGTAGCTTGTTGACTAGGGGTTGGTTCTCCTTCTAGTGGGTGCTAGAGAATAGTTATTGTTGTAGCTCCTTTCAATTGCAGTTGATAAATCAGGGAGTTGTATCTTCCTGCTGGTTGTAGCTAAAGAAATTGTAACGAAAAGTTGTAGCTTTCCCTATGAATGGATTGAAGAGTAGTTTTGAAAGTTACTTGTTCTTGTGTGTTACATTTTGATTGTTGACATTAATATCTATTATGGTTATTTAAGTTATTATTGAAGTATTTAATGATGTACACAGAGTAAAATAAAGTTTTAGTTTGGTAAAATTCTAACACTACTGATTCATCCCACCCTACTAGTAGTGTATTGGTTTCCAATATAAGGTTGATCACAGATAATTCCAAAGCTTTTAAATTGCCCAAGATGATATTGTTATACCATGACTACTACATAGAACTAGTACATTCCATAGCATATTATCCTCCAGTCTCCTTATGCTATGTGGCACATCCTCATTTGCCTTCATAACCCTTAAGAATATTCCCTTTTTTCATATTATCCTTCTTCACTCAGGTGATTTTTCCCAACAAGTTTCCCTATTCTAATAGCTTCCTCATCTACTAATAGTTATAGTGATGTCCAAATGAAAGGGAAAACCAAAGAGCCATATTTTTATAATAGAGATGCAGATGATCATGATCTGAAGATAACTACTTATGACATAAAGACAATTATTCAAATTGTGTTGAGTAGCAGTGAAATAATAGGAGATCATAATAATATGCATGCATCGAATTTGGTTTTCTTTTTTCTCCTGCAAGTGTTCCACTTTCTGAAGATGGTGACTTGGTGTGAAGGAAAGTACCTTCCAGACAAGAGAGTTATTGTATCATCCCAAGAAGACAGGGAAATAATCTAAAGAAAACCAAATTCCATTGCAGACATGTTGTCATTTCCTAATACAACAAAATTGCAAAGGCTACACAAGGTAGCAATTGAAGAGAAATGGATCTGACTTGCGCCAAAGTTCCACCAACAATTGGATTCCAATTTTCTCAAATAAGGAGTGGTCCCTCTTTCTAGTCACCCTCCTTACCACATCATAACTTTTGATTTCATGTTAAAATTTTCTTTCACCATGGTTTCCCAATTTTTGTGTCTTGATATTAATGTCTATAAAGCTAACACAGTTTTAGGTATCTTGGTATCCTTGTGTCATCCTACCACCAAGGCCTACACCAAATTTTATTTCCCACAATTCTTGTTAGATGAAATCCACTCCCAAATGATAGAGTTTAGAGAAGGAAATTCCTTCCACTACCAAACCTATCTAGTCCACTTAATCATCCATCAACAATACTTTCACCTAGAGGACCTGAAACCTAGAATGTTAGATGAGCACAATGCTTTGTTACTAGTTTATGAGTGGATACCAATGGTCTAAAATATAGAAAACAACAAGGTTTTCTTTGATTATATTTCCACTTTCATGTCAATTTTGTATATCTTATGAACAATCATCCAATGTACAGAGTCCCTCCTTTAATTATGTAAAAGCTATAGTTTACCCAAATACTAGAGTCTATGATTAGTGCCTTTTCAAGGACTACACATTCATGAGAATTTATGGGTATGAAGTTCAACTGTACCAGTTGCCAACATTCTTGACTCTTTCGTTTTTTGCACTGGAGTACATCACATAAATATTTTCTAGTGACAGTGTGCATTTTACCTCAAGAAAGCAACAATCACTTTCCACCTTCCTCACAAGGTGGGACTATTCTATTATATTTCAATGAATGCCTTGGAAATTGTGGAAACAATATTGGAGGGCCTCGATTTCCAACAATATGGAGCCTATAAGTACGATCCACAAAATATCTTTTATGAATTGAGAAAAGACAAGGATAAATAAAACCAAAAACATGATTTGGAACCCATAGTAGAAGATTGTGCTAACAAATATACTTGGGAAGAAGTCAGGGCCATCCTGCATCCAACTGTGTTATATATTTCTCACCTCTATCACAATAGATGAGGGACTTTAGAACCTATGGAGGTTGATGAATGAGAGGAGGCCAACTCTAAAGAAGCATAGAAAGATAAAGTAATAAGGGTTGAAGATGACGAAGATGATGATAAGACAGTCACATGATTTGATATTATACAATATTCAGGTGGAAACTCGATCAAAATAAACATTTACCATGAGGACCTTTCCCTTTCCCATGCCAATATTAGAGGCAACAGAGTCAGGAGAGGTGTCCAAACCTAGACATGTGTTAATAGGAGAGAAGATCAAAGCTATAGGCATGAAAGCCTCTAAGAAGAGCAAGAAAGACATTATAATGGTGTAGAATCAACCACTTCCTCCCATGCAACTTAAAAGTGCATTGGAATATGTAAAGGGAATTTTCAAGTTGGCAGTGCTACAATCTAAAGTGGAGATAATGAGGTCCATGTCACACTACCAAGTGCATCAATTTTCCTTGGATGGAGAAAATATTTTGTATACTACTCTTATTGATTTGAACTTGTAAGTCAACCAGATGGTGCATAGACATATGCATTAGAAAAATGCTACAACCAAAAAGCTACAAGATCTCTATACTAAGGCCAATAATCAATTGAAATATGAGCATATGGTTTGTAGGACTAGGAAGATAAAAATTTGTTGGCATTATGGTTCTGGTATGATTTCAGATGTTGTACTTGATGGCAAACACCCATGGCATGGCTCTCATTTTGATGAAAATAAAGAAGTACGCAGGAGAACAGTTCAGAAGGTGCGTACCCGCAGGTATGCCGTGCAGGGACCGCGTCCAAATACGCGGGTAACCCCTTTATGGGGTGCGTACCCCAGTGCACACA
>APFE031143173.1:0-17783 GCA_000404065.3 Pinus taeda | reverse complement strand
TTTGATGTGACTGTCTGATTTTCTTGTTCATGCTCATTATTTATGGTATTGATATGCAAAAATAATTCAAAGTATAAATAAGAAAGATTTGGTAAAAGAATTTGATAATACTGATTCACCCCCCCTCTCAGTATTATTGTCAACAAAATTAAAACCCTAGAGGGAAAAATCACACGTATGGCCACGTTCACTAGGGATTTTAGGCAATATAAGGCTATATTGGATGAGAAATCTTGAGAGATAGCCTCAATGAAGAAAATCTCAAGATTCTAGATGCACATCCAGTGCAAACAGTTGAGTTGGAAACAATGGAAAAGGAGAGTCAAGTTCTGAAGATTAAGCTACAAGAGGTATTCCCCAAGAAAACAATACAAGGATTGAATAATGCTACTTGAGGCACATGTCCAAGGAATCAAAGAGAAGACATATGGGACTCTACTGACTCAATAAACCCTGGATGTGTTGATTAGGTAGTTAGAATTTGTGACAATCTCAAAAGATGAAAATAAGCTAAAAGATTTGCTCTTAAGTTAGGAGTGGGAACTGAAAGCAAAGGAAGAAGAGATTGAGAGAACCAAGATAGAAATGTACCAAGCATAGGAATATGGGGTGAAGGTTCATCTTGAATTAGAGGTCTTGATGAGAAAGCATCCTAGAAAATCTATTTTCAAGGAAACTAAAATAGTTATCTAGGATATGGTTGTGAATATAGTGGAAATCTAGTGGGGTCTCCTGGAGTTGGTCCAAGAGAAGATAGAAGCTATCATAATGGCTCACAAGGAAATGAATGCAATCACGAACACTATTAGAGACTATGACAACCTCGTCTTAAAGGTTTATTTAATAAAGTTAATAAAGGAAAAATAAGAACAAGGCCATGGGACACATATTCCAAGTTGAATGTTGGCCAAAACATCCTAGTGGGTGTTCATTTGGTTTATTATGGCTAAGGAAATTGGAAAAGGCATTTCCAAAGGCTTTGGAAAGGCAAAGTAGCAACTATTGGCATTTATTTATGAAAATAAAGGAAAATAGGAGAAATGGGAGATGAAAGGTCATAGGCTGCATGTGAGGAGGAAATTGAAGGAAAATAGACAAAAAAATGAAGAAATTAGAGGCATCAATAATAAACATGCATTACATGATTAGCTCACAACTTTTGTCATTATCGCTTTTGTTGATTATCCTTTTCTAAATTTAGTTTTGGAATTGGTCTCAAATATGAGAAGAGAATCAAGAGGAGGAGCCAAGCATGCAATCAAAGGAAAGAAAAGACAAGCAAAGGAAGGAAAAGAAAGAAAAAGAAAGCAAAAGGAAATCAAGGAACAAGTAAGGAAGAGTTGGATCAAGTGGCTACAATGCGATTACTTGCGATTATTGAGTTGCATGTATGGTTTCCTTGCTAGATTTGGAATGCATGGTTCATGCATGTGTTCATTTGGTTCATTTGTTGCCATTGGCATGGGTGTTTCATTGTTTGACAGTGGTTTCAACCTTGCCTTGCCATTTCCAGGTAGCCACGGTGTGATGAGAGTCAATCTTGGTTGAGCTTTAGATTTTCATAAAGTTTTGATTTCAAGTGAGATGGTCTCAAGAAAATCCTAAGGGTTGGGGGTGAAGATGGTTTTCTCTAGGAAGCCCTCAATAGGTGGGTGGAGTCAAGAATATTCATCATGTGATGGTGAAGGAATTCTATGAAATCCAAACTTGGTTTGGTTTTGTGATCTCTGGACTGATTTGGGTGAGATAAAGGTAGTTTGAGGGTGGAGGTGGTTTAACCTCTGGATTCACTTGGTTTTTTATGTATTGGTTTATGCAAAGAGATCCCACATTCTTGCTTAGAATATGGCACGGGGGAGATTGGCTAAAAGAAAGATTTGGTTTAGCCCAATCTATGGTCAGGTTGTATGTGGAAGTCCCAAACTTGGTTGGATTTTCCATATGTTAATAAGAGCTATTGTCCTCTTTTATTTTACCATAAAATATGCTTGTTGTGATGTGGCTTTGATGGCTATTATATCATTGTTATTAATTTGGTTATATGTTGGTCATAAGCATGGTTTTATGGTAGATTCCTGTCATGGCTCTTATGATGTTTTGATTGCTAAATAAATTTTATTGAATGGATGAAATAATAGATGTTATTTTAACTATTGTGAGAGGGCATTAGATCTTCTTGGTGAATCTTAGATAAGTTTCATATCTCTATGTTTAGATATGAATTAATGACCTGTAGATTTCATGTTCACTATGTGTTTGACGAAATGACTATCATGGTTAGGCTTGGTTAGATCAAGTTATTGACTAAGTTTTGCATTAATGGCCTTTTCCTTATGTCATTCATCATTCTAGAAATTTCTATCAAGTTTTGGGCATAGGTATGGATACTAGACCTGAAAACATGGCTCATATTTCAGCGTCACATGCTCAGAATTGGGAAATGTAGACTACAGACCCTGAGAGGTAGGGTTATCCATGTGAATGGAGGGTCACATTCACTAGATTCCCTTGTCATGCAAGAGAGTAAAAATCTATATCACTAAAGAGGAAATTTAGCTCAAGGTTTGGGCATCTGGAGTGGTTTTTTAGCTCTTGGGGGTCTTGTACCTCCCGAGGAAGGTCACTAAAGTTTCGGTTTGTCAATTCCATTTCCTTAACTACACATAGGAGCTTGAGTCATGTCATAGTAGCCCTTAACTCATGTTTACCCTGACAGACCTGTGAAAGTGGGTAAATGTGAGAGCTGGCATTACAAATTCGTATCAGAGCATGGTTCAAACACTTGGACCAGATGGGCTAGATGCATGTTGTTATGCGTGCATTGTCATGGTTTTGGTTATCATGCATGAGGTCATTGTATGCAGCGATAAGTTTCATGTATGATGTCGATATATTGACATGATTATGATTATACATGTATTGTGATAATTTGGATTGGTTTTACAGATGAGATAAGCCTCCTCTGAACATCATTGAGGTATGATTTTGATTATGGTATCTATTTGGTTTATCTTACATGGCATGTTTGTAGGAAGTAGAATATTAGAGATGATGAGAAAAATGGTGGACTACAGTTCATGTGACTCTCCCTATATATCAGTTGAGAATAAAGGAGATGAGTATTCTCTTGATATAGTCGATACGTTGAGTAGTTTAGAGGAAACTACCATAAGTTTCAAGGCAGACAATGACAAGTTGGTTGAGGCTCAAGAAATACATGCATGGGCTCAAGAAAAGCAGCCAAAGGTCAATGCACCTTCAAATTATACTAGACTTGCATAGATAGGGATAATTGAGGATTAGTCAATAACAAGAAGAGAAGACTGATGGGGCATATGGTAGCAAGTCTCAGTAAGGATATAGGTTAGATAGAGGGACACAGTCAGAGGTGGAAGATCATTGGATCCACCTAATAGGAGGAATGGTATGTATTGGTTTTAGTCTAATTCCTCATCCAAGATACATCATCGCCATCATCACCACCAACATCCTTATAGGACGAATGAGTACTTTCCTGAGGAGTTCAAGAAATTCAAGCCTCCTACATTTGATGGAGAGATGAAAAAGTTAGAAGATGCAGAGGCATGGTTGCTTGGGATGAATATATTCTTCATATTTCATAATTATTTAGATAATATGAAAGTCAAAATAGATACCTTTGGTGTTGAATGGAAACTAGATATTTGGTGGGATTATGTGAAGAATGTAAGAGGCATTCGAGAAGAAGATTTA
Source organism: Pinus taeda (assembly GCA_000404065.3). Lineage (NCBI taxonomy): Eukaryota > Viridiplantae > Streptophyta > Pinopsida > Pinales > Pinaceae > Pinus > Pinus taeda. The sequence continues at coordinate 14,051 of APFE031143173.1, read as the reverse complement.
ATTTGGGATGTGTTTGAGAGACTCTTCAAAAAGAAGTACCTATCTAAGAGATATTATGATGACAAAGCTAAGGCGTTTTATGAGCTATAGATGAGATCCATGAAAGATGATGAGTATACTAGCAAGTCCCTAGAGTTGTTGAGGTATGTGCCTTACCTCAAGGATGAGAAGTAAAATATTCAAAGCTTCATTGGTGGGTTTCCCACAACATATAGAGACCAGATTGAGTTTGATAAGCCTTGGTCACTAGAGGAATCCATTAGGAAACTAAAGCATTTTTATGAGCAATAAAAGTGTAAAGTTAAGCCTAAGCATGATTTGAAGGGGAATGAGAAAGTTAAAGGGAAGTGGCCACTGAAGTGGGTAAGAACTTAAGATGCAGGTGAGAAATAAAATGTTTCTCCTTATCAGAAGAATAATGCAACTGAGAAGGGACATGAATTTCATCCTAGAGAGCAACAAAATAGAGGTGAGGGTAGGGTACCATTACAGTGTTGAATTTGTGGCAAATATCATCACAAGAAGGATTTCCCATTATACTAGGGTGGAAGGCCTCGTATCTAAAATTTTGAGGAGGTGTAGACATTTGGGGATGTATTCCATAACATTCCTTGGATTTATGCAGTTTTGGACAACAAGCAGGTAGATCATGAGGCATCTATTATTGAGATGGAAGGTAAGCTCTGTGATCGAGTTGTTTCTATTTTGATTAACCCTAGCTCTAATTATAGTTATGTTAATCCTGACATGGTGGATAAGTGTGGATTTAGAAAAGAAGTACATGCAGAGTCTTGGTTGGTGTAGCTGGATAAATGTAATAAGAAGAGTGTTCATCATTGGGTAAGAGATTTTGCATTTGAGTTGAATGGTATGCCTACATCAAAGAATCTAAATCTGATTCCCTTGGGATCATATGGTATGCTTTTGGGTATGGATTGGTTGTACCTTCAGATGACCAAAGTAGATTGTTAAGAGAAGGCTATTGAGTTCCTGGATGATAATGGGAAAAAGAGAATGTTGTAGGGAAAGAACAATCCTACATTGGTGAGGATGGTTACATATATGTAGGCTAAGTGCAATTGCAGGAACGGGTGTGTATTATTTGTAGTTCATATTCCTAGTGACAAGAGTAAGGATGATGAGGATGCAAAAGTTCTGTCTTGCAATAGTTTCATGATGTATTTCCAGCAGAGATTTCAGAGTTTCCTCCCCACTAGGAAGTGGACATTTCTATTGAGTTGGTACTAGGAGTAGCACCAGCATGAAAGAAACCTTACAGGATGAGAACCCTAGAGTTAGTTGAGTTGAAGTTGCAGTTGAAGGAAATGCTTGATAAGAGATACACTAGACCAAGTGTATTGCCATGGGGTGCACCGATATTGTTTGTGAAGAAGAAGGACGGTACTCTCATATTGTGCATTGATTACAAGTAGTTGAACAAGGTGACGATCGAGCAAAGGTATCCATTGCCAAGGATCGATGACTTTTTTGACCAATTGAAGGGATTAGGAGTGTTCTCAAAGATCGATTTGAGATCAAGTTATCATCAGGTACACATCAAAGAAGAGGACATCTACAAGATCACTTTTCATACCAAGTATGGGAATTATGAGTTTTTTGACATTCCTTTTGGTTTGAATAATGCTCTAACTACTTTAATGTGCTTAATGATAGTGTGTTGCGTCATTATCTAGACAAGTTTGTGATAGTATTCATTGATGATATATTGATATATTTTAAGAAATAGGAAGAGGGTGTAAAACACGTGGAAATAGTGTTAGAATTGTTGAGAGACCATCAATTGCATGTCAAGATTAGTAAGTGCAGCTTCATTCAGAAATAGGTACATTACTTGTGACATGTTGTTTATAAAGAAGGCATAACAGTGGACCCGAAAAAGATAAGAGCTATCATGGAATGGGCATATCCTAGAAATGTGGATGGGTTTAGATCACTCATGGGGTTAGTAGGTTACTATAGGCATTTCATCAAGAACTTCTCATAGATTTCATATCCTATTATATCATTGCAAAGGAAAGAAAATAAATTTGAATGAATAGATGAATTTACAGAAAGTTTTGGGGAGTTGAAGTAGTTTCTTACAAACTCTCTAGTTCTAAAGATTAAAGATCCAGAAAAAGAGTTTGTGGTGTGTATAGATGCTTGCAAGAGAGGACTTGGTGGAGTCCTGATGCAGGAGGGACAGGTGGTGTGCTATGAGTCAAGAAAACTAAATTAGCACACATAGAACTATGTGACTCGTGATCTTGAATTGGAAACTATTATTCATGCCATGAAGATGTGGAGGCATTAACCTATTGGCAGGAGGTTTATTTTGAAGAGTGAACATAGTGGAATGAGGAATATATTTGACCAACCTAATCTGAATGACAAGTAAGCTAGATGGTTGGATACCCTCAATGAGTTTGACTTTGATTTCAGGTACATTAAAGGAAAGGAGAAAATGGTTGTAGATGATCTCAGTAGGAGAATGTAGGTAAACCAAGGTGCAGTTGTGAGCTCTTGTGGGACCAATTTATAGGATCAGATCCTACAAGTAGGAAAACAGGATGAAACGTACAAGAAGCTTAAGCAGATGTTACAACAATATTGTATAGGTGAACAGGTTGTGGATTATCATCTCACAACAAATGGCTTGGTTCAAGAATCTTATCTTGAGGGAGTTTCATGTCAAGCCATATTAATCTCACCCATGATATCAGAAGATGTTGACAATTCTAAAGAAGTTATACTATTGGTTGAATTTCAAGAAGGAAGTGGCAAAGTTTGTTGCTAGACGTTTGGATTGTTAGCAGTTGAACGTTGAGTGTAAGAACCTAGTGGATTAGTTACAACCTATTATGTTTCCGGAGTGGAAATGGGAAGTAATTTCCATGGGTTTCATTACCTGTTTTTTGAGGAAATTGAAACAACAAGATTCCATCATGGTTTTGGTCGATAGGTTTAGCAAGATAGCTCACTTAATTCTAGTGAAAAATACTTATTCAGCTAGCGAGATAACTCAGATCTTCATCGGGGAGATATTGATATTGCATGGTATTCCTTAGAAGATCATATTAGATAGAGATGTTGAGTTCACTTCCAAGTTTTGGAAGGAGTTTTTTGTAGGTTTGGGTACAGAATTGGCCTTCAGTACAACTTATCATCTGTAGACAAATGGACAAACAAAGAGGGTAAGCAAGATATTGGGGTACATGTTGAGAATGTATGTCATGCATCAGTAGAGGAGGTGGGAGGATTATCTTCCACTAGTGGAGTTTGATTACAATAATAGTTATCATTAGTCACTAAGGATGTGTTTGTTTGAGGCACTCTATGGGTGGAATTGTAATACTCCCATCATTTGGAATGATCTATTGAACAGGGTACTGATTATACCAAACATGTTGGTAGATATGGAACATGAAATGCAGGTTATCAAGAAGAATCTAAAGGAAACACAAGATAGATAGAAGAGTTATGTAGATCAACATAGGGAATTTAAGGAGTTTCATGTTGGGGAGCATGTGTACTTACACATCAAGTCCAAGAAGAGCTCCTTGAATATTGGATCATGTGCCAAGTTGGTAGCTCAGTATTGCGAGCCGTTTGAGATCCTTGAGAGGATTAGACTAGTGCCCTACAAACTTGCACTCCCTCCGATAGTGAAAGTACATGATATTTTTCATTTTTCATTGCTTAAAAGATATGTAAAGGATGTTGATCATGTGATTGATTGGTCTATATTGAAGGTGGAGCCAGAAGGAGAATTTCATTTGAAATCGCAGTGCATATTGCAGTGGAAATAAATCATGCTCTGGAAAAGAGCAACTGAGCAAGTTAAAGTGCATTGAAAGCACTTTGGGCCCGATGAAGCTACATGGTAGATGGCTTATTAGATGTCAACTATGTATCCTTCATTATTTTCTAGTAGAGGAAAATCATTTTTTTGTATATGTACATATTTATGTATAGTTTTTATTGGAAATACCATAATGAGTTGTGTTATAATGCTCAATAAGGGTATGGTTGTCATGTTGTTATGTTTGTCAATTTGCTTTTGCTTTTCAGCAGGTTCATTGTAAATATTGCATCAAGCCGAGTTATAAATATCCATGGGAAATATGTTTTGGTTTCAGTGATCTTGCTGGTTATAGTTGTCATAGAACACTGAAGACGGTGTTCCCCTAAGGGGGAGGGGACACGTATTAAAAGATTAATGTTGGGAAAAACATCTTAGTGGGTGTTAATTTGGTTTATTATGGCTAAGGAAATTGGGAAAGGCATTGGCAAAGGATTCGAAAAGGCAAAGTTGCAATTAGCAACATTTATTTATGAAAATAAAGGAAAACAGGAGAAAAGGGAAATGAAGGTCATAGGTTGCCTATGAGGAGGAAATTGAAGGAAAATAGTGGGAAAATTAATGTATTAGAGGCATCAATAATAAAAAGGCATCAGAGGATCAATTCACAACTTTTGTTGGTCTAGATTTTACTAGTTATCCTTTCTTCAGTTTAGTTTTGGAATTCATTTCCAAAAGGAGAAGAGAACCAAGAGGAGGAATCAAGCAAGCAAGGAAAGGAAAGCGAGGATATGTAAAGGAAGGACAAGAAAGAAAAAGAAATAAAAGGAAAGCAAGGAACAAGCAAGGAAGACTTGGATAAAGCAGCTATAATAAGATTACTTGCAGGTATTGAGTTGCATGTATGATTTCCTTACTAGTTTTGGCATGCATGGTACATGCATGTGTGTATTTGGTTCATTTTTTGTCATTGGCATGGGTTTTCCCTAGTTTGATAGTCATTTCAAACTTGCCTTGTCATTTCTAGGTAGTCAGGGTGTCATGGGAGTCATTCTTATATGAGCTTTAAATCGCCAGAAGGTTTTGGATCCGGGTGAGGTGGTGTTGTAGCGGCTATAACCACCCTCCAAAACTTTGTGTTAGCTTCATTTTGGAGCCTCCCTACCAACCATCCTTAGCAGCATGTATTGCACTAACAAGTACTTATGCTTCAGTTGAGTTTTTGTGTCTCTTCATCTTGTGTCTGCTAGCTTGTTTACCTTTCACCCGCAAGATGACATCCCAGGACTTGGTGATTATCTGGTTGTTGTGCTCACTTTCAAAATTGTGTAGAACTGGACAGGAACCAACCTTCCTCTCCAGAATTAGATAGACCATCAAGGCAGCCTGCTGCTCTCCAGAAATGAGCAGAGAAAGAAGGAAGCCTTCCCTCTGAAAATTGCATCAAGTAGCCTATCACTGGGATTCCTCTCAAAATTTGCACAGATCTAGCTGATAGCCTAGCCGTCAGTCTAGAAATTGCAAAGAGCCTAAGGGGCAGTCAGAGCCACTTAGCCCAGAAACTGCGCAAAAGTCATCCAGAGGCTTGCAGTCCATCGCATGTGCTCGCAAGCTGATCAGTCCCCTCTAGGACTAAGAAATATTAAGCTAAAAGAAAAAAGAAAAAATCATCCCTAGATTTTAGGGATCCATTTTTAATAGCTCGGGGTTACATGCAAAAGTCATTTTAGAAACCTCTTGCAAAGTGTCGCTTTTCCCTAGATTTGTGGCATGCACATCATAATCCTCAATCTTATCAAACATATTTTTTCAATGCTTCAGAGCTCATTCTTCACTTTGATATTGGAGCTCTAGAATTCCCCATCACATCTAGGAGCATTAGGCACACTCAGCTCACTTTTTCCGGGTTAGTCCACTTTTCATGTCTTTTCCTGCTTTTTTGTTGCTTTTTGTATTTTGCTTTGTGTGAGTGTTGTTTGCTTGGTTTCATTGAATTCTTATTTTCGTTTAATGCATGTTAGCTTGTAGAAGCATTGTTTTAAGTTTTCCATTGCATCACACTGTTGTCACATGCATGACATTGTTTCTGCATTGACAGTCGTTGTTGTGGCAACTCGCTTCACACACTTGTTTTCCCATTCACTAAATCTTGCAGTCACTATTTGCATGCATGATCATTCACTCTTGTCTGCACTCAATTTCGCACATGCATTGAGCCTTTTTATGTTTTTAGTCGCCCGTGGACAGGTCTAGACTACTTTAGCCCGGACCTTACCTTACCTGGCTTGCACTGTGCATTTCTGGGAGTGAAGGCTTTGCCTTCCTCCCACGAATTGTACAAATCTTGCCTAACACTGACCTCCAGCCTTGCTTTGTGAAATTATGAGAAGCAGTGCCCTATTGGCCCCTGGAATTACGATATAGAATTTGACCGGGTTATAGTCAAGCTGACTGAAACTTTGCATTGCACAATTTTAGTCCTCGATAAGCTAAGATGGTTTGTTCTCTACGCAGTTTCAGCAGTCAGTCAGTGCACTAACAATCCAAACTATGTTTTGTGCAGTTTTGGCAATCAGTCTCCCAGCCTCTTGGTGAAAATTGTGCATACCTTCCAGTCAATCACCGAGGTGTGTTGCATGTTAGTCCTCAAGTTGCTTTTGATTTTTAACTGACATATTGCTTGCCATGAGTGTTTCTCTGTCTCTAGGTATCACAGGTGTTCATCTATCTCTCAACAGTACAAGTATAATGGCTTCCAAGAGAGAAGGATCAAAGGACACCATTGAGAGTGCAACTAGAGATGCAGTTGAGCAAGTGTCTATGAGCTTGCCCATCTATGAAGACATTAAGATGTTCATAGACAAGGAGATCAAGATGAAATCATAAGAAACCAATGACATATTTTCAAGCACATTTGAGGAGAATCTAGAGGATCACAGAGTTTATGTCAACATACACAAGTTTGTCTTGTACCAGATTGCATCCAGGTATCCTGCATTCCCATGTGCGGACATGATCCACTTAATTGTCTCGCATACTGATCCAGAGACAATGCTGTTGAGCAGTGTCAGTGGAGCAAAACTTTCTACATTTATGGTAAAGGACTTTCAAGAGATGTTTCACTTGCCGTAGCAAGTGATCATGATGGATACACCCTTCATCAGACCCAACAATAGTGTAAACTCAAGGGACATCTTGAAGAGATGGGTGAAAGAGCCATTGAAGTTCATGACAACACCCAACCAGGTTTATAAGACAAGAATACTGTGGAAGGAATATCAACTCTTGGTCATCTTCACATGCCGCTTATACAATCAGGAGAGTACAAAAACATTCCTATAGAGTTGGGTGATTGTGTTGGATCAGTTGGTGAACGAAGGAAGGCCTTTCAACTGGTCCTACGTGTTAGCTCTTAGGTTGAAGGAACATGTAATGGAAGACCGACATCCACCAAGGGTCAGCAAGAAAAGCTATTCATGTCTGCTTACATACTTGATGCAATTTATGCCCATCAGTAGTTCCAAGACTTTTGTTGGGCATGGACACCTTTAGAAACCTGTGTTCACACTTGTTGTAGGTTTTTCTTCAAATGCAACTTCTGTGGAGTTATTATATAACTATCAGATCACTTCGTCACCTCAATATATAGCATGATATTTGAGCAAGATCCGCCTTGCATGTCGCAAGAAGCAATGGAGGCATTGATTCACATAATAGATTGGTATGCCTCACCCCTTGGCACCTTCATCCGAATGTATAGCACGGAGAAGGCTCTACATGTTCTACCAAAGTTTTCCATGGATAAGATGGTCATGCAAGAGGTTGCATACAACTTCTTGATAGGGTTTCCAGTGAGATTGCACAGGAAGAAGAAGGTACCTTGGCCCACTCTTAGTTTGCGGATCGGGTTGTATGAGATCCAAAATCTCAAGCATGTTGAGGCCAAGACAGAGGAATTCAAGAGATCCACCTTCAGCACCAACAGTTTCAATCCATATTACCCACATTTCTTAGTAAAGGAAAATTGTGGGAGAGTGTATCATCCTTGAATCCATAGGACGTGTCATTGGCCTGAGGAAGACCCATGGAGATATTGCTACAAAATCTCCAGGCTCAATGAACCAGTCAGAATGGTTGTAGAATGGTTAGCAATGTAGAAGGAAACAACATCCCATAGAGAAATATCATCAACAACAACAGAGGGTAGCAAACATGCACTTTACAAAGGCAAGAGGAAGGTTGTCGATAGCACAGAGGTAGAGAAATGTTTCAAGTTCAAAGAAGATCCACTTTTGTTAAGATCATATTTTGAGATTGAGGCAAAGAGGTGATAGCACGATAGGAGGATCGTGCAAAGGCAAAGAGAGAAGCAAAACCTGGAGGAAGCAGAAAAGGAGTTGTAGGAGTTGAAGCAACAACTCAGGGAAGAACAAGAGCTACACAAAAGAGAGAAGGAAGTGCAACAAGGACAGGAATAGCAAGAGGCACAACATGCACACATTGATGAAATTGTGCCCATACAAGTTATTGATTATCTGAACATCTAGCACATAGCAGACAGGATGAACAGTCGTAGGAGAAATTTTTTCTCAAGAGTTGAATAGATGATAGAGAAGATGGACACGGATATTGTTTAGCTTGAGTTAGATCAGGACATTGATCTCATGCCTTAGAACCAAGAGGTCACCCCACCAGCTTCTCCAAATCTGGAACCAGAGCAAGAACCAAGCAATCAAGGAGACACTGAAATCCTTGAGGATAATTCAGAAGTAGATTTTCACAACATATCTTTTGAAGAATCACAACACAAAGTTGTGCAGTCATGCAGAGTGCACACTTCAGATGTCCATGTATCTCTTGTGCAATTTGAAGAATGAGTGACCGTGTCTGTTGAGGGATTTTCTCCCCTAGGGCTTTTGGCTGGAAACCCTAGCAGACTGAAAGTTGTCTAAACAGAGAAACACACATTCACACAGCCATTATGCTATTAAAAGTAAATTATATAGTAAGAGGGGCGTACCTCAGGTCCTACGTTTGAGAAGTTCCTCAAGGGTCCAAACCTTTCTTCAAGTCCCTTTCACTCCTTTGTCCTGCAAAACAACCAATTCCAAAGAATGCAGCAGTATATGGACAAAGACTTATAAAGAAATCATCTTTATGTTATAAAACAAGGAAGTTAGTTATGAACTTTAAACAACCATCCACATATGAATTCAAGCATGAACATCATAAACAAAAAGAAGAAGCATATCAGGAACCAAGACGTGTTTCTTTATTATAGACAAATAGAATGTACAAAAGGAGTAATATCACCTGAGTAACCTTTCACAGGCTCCAAGAAAAGCTTCCTTCCGGATCCGTCCAGCCTTAAGCCTTAGCATATCTCCTTCCAAGACTCACTCCATGATGCCGTAACTAGTGGATGAACATCAACTCACAAGGAAACAAGGGCTTCTTGTATAAATGGGGGAAGTGTAGAAGGCAGAAGGGTCTTCAGACCTGGTCAGGGGAAAAATCTCAGTATAATAACCTTTCTCTCTCTTCTCTCCTCCTTTAGGCCTTCCCTTTGAGGTCTTTTTATACCTCTCCCAAAGTAGTTTTTTAGTTGGGAGTTGGTTGGGAACAGTTGGGCCATGGGCACTAACAAGTGATCAATAGGTAAAACCCACGATCTCTGCCCGAAAATAAGGAGTTTTATATTTTTTTAAGTGTTTTAATACATGTACGTGGGTTGGGTATATGCCTACCCGCGTATACACGCGTTTAACTCAAGGCAATGTTTCGTACAAGGAATAAAACACTGTTTTTTAAATTTGGGACCAGGTCTGGAAGGAGGGGTTGCCCTAAGCCATGAGTGCAGCATCACAAACCATAATAGTGAGATTTGGAGCTATAATAGATGTCCCCTAATATATGAGGTCAGAAGGGGAACACGATGGCCGAAATATATTAAGCAAGTACATGGAAAGGAAATCTGCCAAAAACCGAGGAGTACTTCATGAGAATTCAGCCTGCCAAGCCACAAAAGGAGATCAGAAAGAAACACTGTCTGAGGCGAGCATACCCATGCTCAGAGAAAGAAAAGCATGTCCGCATATCAAGTACAAGTGGATCCACTAAGTATACAAGTATAAATGACTGGAAGATACATAATGGATCATCTGATCATGATCGAACAAGTACATGTATGAATATCACATATAAAACTATCAATGATGCTGAGAAATACAACGGATCACTGATATCAAAGACTGATCCTAAAGGTACCAACTGAGCATGATGGAAAAGGATGGTACTACACTGCAAACTCAGGTGCCAGCATATAGAATGTCGCCATGACTGACTGCAACATATAAGGTGGAGTGGTATCAACTAACAACAACAGGAGCAACTATCAAGTGAACCAATGAATGCTGATACAACCTGAGGTCTTCACCGACCACCGTGGTACATTTCTACACCATGGGAATAAATGATCTGAAATTGACCATGTGAGAAATTGTTTGATTACCAGTCATTGATGTATACCGTTAACAAATGCTAGACTACTCACCGATAATTATAATGAGCGTCAAGGTACCCAGTACAATCCAACAAGTGTGAATAGATGAGCTGGAGTCGAACACCTGTAAGAATCTATCGATCAGGAGACAATGATGGTTTCCCACTGTCGATAGCAAAGGATCTGCTATTAATGATTGCAAACCCCAAGGTATTGCCAAATGGACTCTAGATCTTTGCCCCAGAGAAATGAGTCGGAGTCAATAGGGAAAGATCCACTAGAAGGAAGGCATTAAGGCATCCTTCATCAATCTAGCGCGAGTGTAACCCGTAGGCCAATAATGTGGAATGAATCAGACGAAAGAGATGTAGTAACCCAACCGAAGTACATTTCCGGCGTACACAAGATGTGGTTAGCGCACGATAGAAACCCTCTGAACCAACCAATAATGGAAGCCGACATAGAGGTGAGGTATCCACCAATAGGGTCAAATGGAAACCAAGATATTGCACGAATCCCAATGTGTGACAATGTAAGCTGACATCGAACACAAGAGAAACCACTCAGTCAAAGACCCATGATACTGATCGATGCTGAGCACAAGGTAACCTATCAATAATGAAAATAGGGCCAAGGTGCAGCTCTAGGCCTGTCCTCAGAGCAAGATGTCATCGTCAATAAGGACAAGACCCGCCAGCAAGAAGTCAATGGAGACCTTCTCAAACTGGCACGAGTAAAGGACCAATATAACTGATGTGATAATAGACATGACACTGACAACCAGGGATGGCCGACTGAAAAATGAGCCAAGAGACACCGCAGAGAGGCCGACTCAGGCTAACTTCCCTTGAACAAAAGCACGACTCAATGTGACTATATGGGAACATATGATGACTCTGTATAAGTTCGTCATGCAGAAGGCACGAACGAACCCTCCATATGATTGGAAGAGATAACCAATCGGGGGAGAACTAACTCAATAACAAGGTTACGACATACCTAACTCAAACTAAATCCCGCCCAAACGGAGGAGAATTTGTTTCGAGTGCTTTGTTCAAGGGCGACATGACTGACTCTAGCTGCCAATAATAAATGGAAATACTGTGCCATTCCCGATATTTTTGGAATATTTATTTTTTTTGTCTTTTTCTGTTAAGCTCGAAAAAGAATAAAAGAATGCTACGGTATAGTGGAAAGAACGAGTGTCGATGAAACAAATGTTCTAGTTCCTAGGAATGGAACATTCCTATGCTCAATGCAGGGAGGCGAAAATTGGTCAGTGACACTCAAAGGTGTGTTCCTTCCACGGGTCAAGGTGTGTCAAGTTGCAGAAGTCAAAGGTATGCAAGGTTGTTTTTGCAGACGTCATGGTCAAAAGTTGGCTTAAACACGAGTCCAAGTGAAGCTGGCTCTAGGCCAAAAGGTGCAAATGGTCAACATGAAATGCAGTAGTACAACCCAACACAAAGTAGTCTCTAGGGTATAAGGCCGGAACAAAGCGAAGAAGCTAAGAGGAATGAGTCTTCAATGCATAAGTCATGGCGGGACAACAGAGGACTCTCGAGCCTACTCAAATTGGAGCAACATGGACAACAAATGTCAGTGAGGTGCTAACTACAATGCCCATGTAAAGGATGGCTCTACCATCATGTCATGATTTTAAGAATCGGCGAGTGAAAATGGCTTACGAACCACAACACGATGGGATCGACCCTATGGCAGATGTATCGACAGATGGAGGTTAGTATGCATGATGCAATGGAAAAATGATGTCCCTAACCTATATGCCAGTGAGAAAACTATACCTGCCATGGCGAGTCAGCAATCATGGAATCATCTCGAAAATGTCGAAAATGTCCTGAAAAGCAAACCATTCTCGACATTCCAAGCTCCCAAGTTAAAAGTCACATGAGGCCAAACAAAATAAAATTTTGAAAAAATTTTGCAGTTTCAAAACTTATAAAAGGGATTTTGGACTCACCATTTTTACCAATTGAGTTGGAGAGCAAAGATTTGGAGCAAAAGGGGAAAATTTCCTGTGTGCCAAATTCGACCGTTCAAATTCTTCAAAATCTTCCAGGTAACTCTTATACTTAGCTTGCAATTCATTGTGACCAGTTTTAGGATTTTTCATTGATGTTTCACCGTTGAAATTTTGTTCAAAATTTCACCGCGGCGTATACGCGGGTTGGTAATATGAAACCCGTGTACACGTGGGCCCTATATGCGACTGTGTGTACAGTAACATGCGTATACGTCGTGAACCAATTTTAATCAAAAACTAACAGTTGGAACTCAATTTTTTCTCAGGATGCCGATCACATGGCATGAAAGAGAACATGTAGTGGTGGATAATGAAGTTATGAATGATCCTCAAGTCTCGGATGCTTTACAAGGATGCGGCTTGCTCAAATTATTCAAACCGCCGAACATGAAAGCAAATGTACGACTGCTTGAAATGCTCATTGACTATTGGGACGTCGAGGAGGAAACCTTCATGATTGATCAAATGCCACTTAGAGTAGAAGTGGAGGATATTTATTTTATCACGGGCCTTTCCTGAAGGGGAGAGGTAGTACAGTCCCGGGGCAGGACACGGAGCAGCCTCACTATAGAGGACTACGTACAGATATACTGCCCCGGACATCCCAAGAAAGTTGGGAGCCAGATATTTATTGCACATGTGGCGAGTTTTTCACTGAGGATCATCCTGTTCACCATAGCTCAGGTGAATGGATCGTCCTCTCTGCATCAGGCATCATGGCTCACCATGAGCGTGGCAGTTGATTGTCTCACTACTATGTTTGACTGGTGTACTCCTCTTCTAGCCAGCATGAAGAGCTAGCTCACTTCTATTAAGAGGGGACAGACCAAAAACTTTGGCTACGGGACTATCTTGTGCACTTTCTTCTTCGGGAGGATTCCCGCACTCTGCTCCAGGGTAGCAGTTTCCATCAGCACCCCACGCGATCCACGCATGGGTCGGTGGGCTGATCTGATGAAACGTCTAGGGGGTGGGGAGGTTCCTAGGACTGCTTTCGACAATGATTTCTTCACCTGGTGGGATCAGCAGATCATCGCCGTAGACGACTACCCCTATGCTGGGCTGGAATTCCAAGGAGATCCTGACCTAGCATTACCGCTGGACGCAGCATGGGGCGAGATTGGTAAGGATTTTTTGATTTTTTGATTTTTTTGTTTTGGATTTTTCAAATATAATGATGCATTTTGAAAAATATTTTTTGATGAGATTAAAATGACTAATATAATGATCATAATCTAGATATTGGGCCAGTATGACTAGATGGATTACCGCGGCACAGATGACACAACCGAGGAGCCGAAGAGGCGGCTGCTAAGACGGAACAGACTCTACACAACGTCCAACGACACTTGACTAGACTGAGCTGTCGAGTACCGATGGATTCTATAGAGGACCTTCCTGAGGATATGTAGCGTCATGTGGTTGGCATGCCACGTGACTGGGTTCGCACTTTTTGGTGTGTAGCCAATGCGATAGTTACCTACTTGGCCGCTCATCCTGAGCCGGGGCATTAGATATGCTGGACATGATTATGGGCATTTGAGTCCCAATTTTGTATATTTTTGGACAACATATGTACACTCGAGATGCTTTTATGATGATATATATATATATATATAGTTTGACTTTTTGATGCTTGATTTTATTATGATGAATGATTGATGTGCCAGTCTAATGCTTGATTAGCGATAGAATCAGCTAAC
>APFE031143172.1:10311-22022 GCA_000404065.3 Pinus taeda | reverse complement strand
AGACTCCTATATATAGAAAGGAGGTCTTGTCATTTTTATCATCTAATAATTGTTCATTCGTGTAATGTAAAGGAGGTTGCCCCTCAAAGAGGCTTATTTCTAAGGCGTTGATCTATCTTTTCTATCTTTTTGTGAGCTGGTTTCGTAACATTTGGTATCAGAGCTGTGGATTCTAGGGTTTCGCTGCTCCAAAAAGGTCATTGTGGCATTTTCGATATAACCTTTTTGCTATGAAGTTTCAGAAGCTAAAAAAAACCCATTTGAGAAGAAATCGGTCTGAACCTGGTGTCCAAATTTCAGATCTTGTCTTGCTATATTTTGGGATATATAATCTGAGACATTTAGGTTTTCTGCAGGCTCCCGAATTACATCCTAAATAGGTGACCTTGGGAAAATTGTCATAACTTTCTCTCTAGGCATAAAATTGAAATTTCATAAGAAGTTGAAGAAAGAAGATGGCCTGTAGTTTTCTATGTATTAGTTTCATATAATAAGGTCAAAACAGTGACACATGGTACTTTATACAAGTGTGCTCTTTTGAAAAGCTATATAATTAGGTCATCTTGGGAGATTGTGCATAACTCTTTCTTGGAGAATCCAATTTTGATCAGACTGGTGGCATTGGAAAGAGAACGTAAAGGGCTATTACAGGTGCAATTTCAGATCTGGAAGATCTAAAATTACAGAGTTACAGTTGTTTTAAGATCGAGCTCCTAAAATCAAGAAAAGGTGATACGAGGAAGTTTGTTCGCAAGGATCCAGTAAATTGGATACTGCAAATGGAGCAATATTTTGATCTACATGAGGTGCAACTGTTACAAAATGTACGTATTGCATCTTCATATTTACAACCAGATAAATTTTTATGGTATAAAGGCCTTTATTCTCATAAACAACTTGTTACGTGGTCAATTTTCATGGAGGAAATGATAACACATTATGAGGATACAAAGAGCAACACCTTCTTTAGAGCAACACCACAATAATTCGAAGAAAAAATATTAAAAGGGCTTTGTTACAAAGTGAAAAGAAAAATTATGGCAACAAGGAAGTCTACCCATCACAACTATAAAAATGGAAGTGTTGTTTCTCCTAGCCTTCCACAACCTACAAGGGTTACACCACAACAATTGGAAGAAAAAAGAGAAAAAGGGCTTTTTGTTAGATGTGATACAAGTAATTAAAGGTCATAAGTGGATTGAAAGAAATTGTTTTACAATTGATTGTGGTGGAGGAGGGAAGTAATAAATGTCAGAAGAAGAGGATAGACACTAGGAACGAACCCAGAGAAAGAAGAAAAGAATCTGACCATATCTTGTAAAGCACTTGGAAACAAGAATTACTGACTCCTCAAACTCTCAAGATTAGAAGGATCTATCAAGGAAGAAAAAGGTTCAAAGAAGTGAAGTCACAATCGAGAAATAAAGAAATGAATCCAACCATCATATTATTGAATGCATTGGCCAGAATACCATGCCTCAAAACTTTCAGATAGAAGGACATATCAAGAAAAAAATGTTCAAGAAGTGACGATTACATCGAGCATCAAAAAATTGATCCAACCATTCTTGAATCATTTGGAAGAAATTACCTCTCCTTAAACTCTCAAGATAGAAGGACATATCAAGAAGAAAAAGGTTCAAGCAGTGAAAGATCACATCGAGCATCAACAACAAGTTCTCCAACTTTTAAAGGATAATGCCACTTTGGTGCAGAATCGAATGAAACAACATGTAGATCAACATTGCAGTGAAAAATGTTTTGATGTAGGTGATTGGGTATTTTTACGACTACATCTCAAGCAATCTATTTATGAAAAAGAAATGCTGGCAATACTACATGCACTTCAGAAATGGTGACCTTACCCAATGGGAAGACACTTCAAGGTAAAAATGGATCATGATAGTCTTAAATATCTTTTAGAACAAATATTATCTTTAGAATAATAGAAAAAATGGGTCATAAAAATGTTGTATTATGACTTTAACATCATCTATAGAAAAGGGAAGAAAATTTTTGTTGCAGATGCACTCTCAATAAAGGATGAGGATGTGGAAGCTTTGTTTTGTGATATTTTTATTATCCAACCAGATTGGATAATAAGTGTGGCCACTCATTATGAATGGAAGAAGGATGAAGAAGTGTGGCCACTCATTCAAAAGTTGCAGAAGATCCCAATTCAAACATTATTGTCAAAACTTGAAGAGGAAGGAAAAATCATATTGGAACCTGGAGCAGTCACAAAAACAAGAACCCGACAGCTACGAAATCGATCAATTTCAGAGTATCTCATCAAGTGGAATAACTTATCTGTTGAAGATTCCACATGGGAGGACAATAATTTTATACAGAAGCATCAAGAACTACTCATGCATTTAGGACAACACTTTTTGAAGCAGAGGGGCATGTTAGGCCCCTATACTACTAGTGTAACCCCTTATTGTTATTAGTACAGCCTCCTTATTATATTGTTGTACCCATGTAGTCCCCATATTGTGATTATTGTGCCCCATAGAAGCCCATTATTGTTATTATTGTGCCCTTACATTATTATTGTTATGTCGGCTGTGATTATATTATGACCCCTTAGACTCCTATATATAAAAAGGAGGTCTTGTCATTTGTATCATCTAAGAATTGTTCATTTGTGTAATCTAAAGGAGGTTGTCCCCTCAAAGAGGCTTATTTCTAAGGCATTGATCTATCTTTTCTATCTTTTTGTGAGTTGGTTTCATAATAGTTCCCCTAAGGGGGAGGGGTATGTAATAGCCCCTTGTTAAAAATCCATGTAATAAAATTAATAAAGGAAAAATAATACCAAGGTCATGGGACATGTATTCCAAGATGAAAATTGGGAAAAAAACATAATGATGGGAATCACTTGTGATTAATTAATGGCTATGGAAATTGTCAAAGAAAATGAAAAAGGCTTTGGAAAGGCATGAGGCATTAATTAGCATTTTATTTATGAGAATAATGGAAAATAGGAGAAAGGGAAGGTAAAAGATCACAAGTTTCAAGTGAGAAGGAAAATAATGGAAAATGAAGAAAATATAGGCCTCAATAATAAAAATGCTTCTGAGGATCAATTCATGGCTTTAGCTGGTTCAACCTTTTGCCATTTTTACCTTGGAGCTCTCTCTTCTATTTTTACCTTAGAGTTTTCTTGGAGCACTCTTTGAGGAGTGTCGCATACTTGGTATTTGGAGCAAGAAGGCAAAGGAAAAGCAAGAAAGTGCAAGAGGAAAATATGATCAACAACTACAACAAGTTTTGCTTGCAGGTACCAAGTTGCATGTATGATTTCCTTGCTAGTTTTGACATGCATGTGGTTTCTTGGTTATGATCTGTAATTGACAAGAGGATTGCCTAGATTGACAATGGTTTTTCCTAGCCTTTCCATTTCCTAGATAGCCATGGTGATGTGGGTTTTGTCCTTCTTTTCTAGTTGGTGCTCATGTTCCTTTGGTTGTGGGTTGAGTTACTAGTTCCTGGAGCCTTGGTTGGACAAATGCTCTAGAAGCTTTGTAATATATTAGGTTGAGCTACTAGTCCTCAAAGCATTGGTTGGAAAAATGCACTGGAGCCCTTGGTGGGTTGAGTTGTTAGTCCTAGAATCCTTGGTTGGACAAATTCTCTAGATTCCGATGACAACTGTGGGTTGAGTTACTAGCCCTAGAAGCTAGGTTGGAAAAAGCGCTCTAGAGCCCTGGATAGCTTTGATGGAGATCGATCTGGTGATCATTAGTGATGCCCAACTGTGAGGTGGAATCACTAGTTTAGGGTTGAGGCAGTTTTGATTTTTTCTTGTTCTTATTATTTTTTTGGGAAGATGTTATGGGTTGAGCTATGTCTAAATGGAAAATATGATACACCCAAAATGAAAACCTTGAGGGAAACTATTATATCTATATTTTTTCTAGTATCCAATCTACTCAACATGGTATAAATCTAATTTTGTGTTAACACTGGTCCAATCTAGTAGAGAAAGGATAAGGGAAAATGTAAAGTGAGTAAAACAATATCAGAGGTTCTAAAATACTTCTTTGAAGGGGAAACCTCCTCTAATCTCAATAAGTTAGGATCCTTCTTGTTCCTATTGAAAATAATATGTATCGATGCATAATCGTATTAAATAAATAAATAAAGGGTAAAAGCAGAAAAATGCTTCCTTTGCAGGGAGGTGAACTAAGCGAATTCATCGGGGTACTGTCCAAGCCTGCTAGCAGTGGAGCAACACCATAGATGAAAACTTATACTCTGAATATCATAAAATCTTCATGCACATTACCCTTTCCTGGATTGAAACAATTGTGATATGTCATATCATTTTTTGTTGAACCAAGTGAAAGAAAGTGAGATACTATGTATATAACGAGGTTGAAAGGGGGAATTCAAGGTAATATAATTAGTGAATCAATACTTATTGAAGTGTTGACCCTTTAACAAAAAATCATTTCCTAAATAGAGAAGTTGAAGCTCGCCTAGTGTGTTGCCAAGTGTTGTCGTTGCTACAACACCCTCCAAAAATTTCATTACATTCAAATTGTGGAACCTACTTCACCATCGTATTTAGTGTTGCCTTGGTTGTCAAGTGTCATTTTAGGTCATTCTATATGTTTCAATTGTTCTTGGGTATCCTCATGTGGCGTCGCATTGATTAAAACATCTTTAGTGTATTTCATGGTCGTAACACCTTTGTTGTTGTAAAATGACACTTTGTGGTCGTAGTCTCACACACTTCATCTATCCTACTTGGGTAATGTATGTAAAGTGGTGTTTTGATGTATACTTATCCTTTTTTAAGGGTATAGGTTTTCTTGATAAGTTAGTATGTGTCGCACAAAACAATTTGTTGCAAAGTGAACTCGTTAAGGGAAGGAGTGCATGAGCACACTCTTAAGCCTCGAGCAGGAATACTTCATTGTTAATAAGTTTTCCCTATGCCAACCAAGAGCACATAACACAATCATAAATCATATTTCCCTTTCCTTATTCTGAATTATGCCCTTTAGAAACCAAGTCTTCCTTGAGCGCACTCCTTCAACCCAAAGGAGTGCACCGTCCTTGAGCACATGAGTGATTCTCAAAGAACCAAAGATCAAGTCCTTCAACCTTCAACAATGTACCCTGTGCCTTCCTTGGAATTTTGAGTGCATGAGAGCACTCTGAAGCCCTGAATCTTCATCCTTCATCCTTTAACAATGTGCCATGTAGCCTCCTTGCATTCTTGAGCACATGAGCGCACCCCGAAGCCCTGAAGACTCTCCCTTTAGCCTCTAGCTCTGCGTCATGCGTCCTCCTTGTCTCCTTTGAGAACACAACAGACTTAGGAATCCCAAAGCCTTCTCCTATGTCCTTTGAACTTACGCCATGCACTCTCCCTTGATTTCCTATTTCTATTGAGCACATGAGCTCATCCCAAAGCCTTGAATCTTCTCCCCTTCAACCCTCCAACCTTTCAAAGTGTGCCCTTGGGCCCAAAAGATCTTTTTACTCCTACCAAGCGCATTGTTAATGCATTAACATGAACCCTGATTGAAACATGTTAGAATAGGATATTTTCAGGCTGATGGGTGCTTGTCGTGAGAGATTGTAGTTATAGGTATCTCAGGAACATCATGGAAAGCATGTATGAATAAGATCAGGAGAAAAAGGAAGACAAAGGAAGCATTGAAGAACAAAAAACACATCGAAGCCTTGATGATTGAAGCACTCTGAAGACTCTGTAAGATCAAATACCCTTTTGAGCATGAACACATCAACAATCAGAAGTTGCATCCAGAACAAATACAGGAGTGGAAACCATGTCACTATTGACGAAAGTCCATGCGATCAGTCACTATTAGTCCCAATCATAAAGGATAGTGACTTGTCACGTCTTCATCACATGATGATTTGGAAATTATGATGTAAATATGTAATCATTGTAAATACAAATAAGTGGAAGTCTAAGATTCATGTATGGACAAAAGAGCCATGGAAGTCCAAAAGACATGTAACACCAAGAGTCACATGTAATTCCAAAAGTTATTTGGAAGTCCAAAGGTTGTATAATTCCAAATGTAATTGGGAGTTGGAAAGTCAAGGGTCATGAGGATATGAAAGGTCTTGCGTCAAACAATAAAACGATCTTCATTACTCATGGAAATGAATTTTAACTTTGGCTTCTCCTAGAAGGCATTAGAGAGATAGAGGTATTACTTTCGGGTAGTAACTGGGTGGTTCTAATTCTCCACTTGTGTTGCTAATGATATTCATTTTACTTATGTATCTTAGAGATTTTTATTAATACTTGAAGCCTCTCGGGTAGCACATTTTCATACATGGATTGTTTATGTTTCAAGACTACTCTTTAAATGTTTATGATTCATGTTCAATTTCACATGTATTGAAGTAATTGAACTATTTTGGTGACTTTGGTGCTTAACTTGTTGGAAATATGTTGTAATGATTATAACGATCATCACATCTATGTGAACTATTTTGCTTGATGTAAGATGAGTCTTTCCTGTTCATGTGTGTCTCCATTAGGGTAGTATTATTATTTCTCTCTTAGAGGCTCACTTTGTTTTCCCTATGCAATAAAAAAACCTTGATACATTTGTAATTGAACATTCACAAGGCACACTCTCTCACTCATTCAAAAGAACATGTGTGATTCTCTCTCATGCTAACCATTAAAGCCAAGGCATAGATTTAAGAAAATGAAAATTGGGTTGTATTCCATATGGGACTCCTACACCAAATAGTGTGAGGTATAGTTGGGACCTCATATTAGGGAGGTCCCCTATATGTTGGCAGTATCTAACACCATCAACACCTTCTACTTACAGAGACTCATGGTTCTAATTTGTTGTTTGGGGTTTCTCTTGTAGATAAGGTTGTGGTCTCAATTTTGAATGTGGGACAACTTTAAGAGTTTGGTGACTTCCATCTCCTGCTTCAACATATTCTTGCTTTCTTTTCCTTTCTAGGTGCAAACACTACAGGGGGTTTCCATCCCTATTACTTACTGTCAAGTTTCTAGTTATCACTTAGATTTTTTTTGGAATCTGAGGGTTTGTAATGTTAACACCCTTGATAGTGGAATTTTTCTTATGGAAAGTGTGAATTTCTATTATGAATTTATGACTAGTTAATATTTAGGTGCCGCAAGGTACCTTCGGTCTGGTTGATGACTGTATTCTTTTGCTCCGTGAAATTAGGTTATAAAACTTCAAGTCCTTTTGTAAACACTCATGATCTTCTTTTGTAACTTTAAATTTTAGATTATTAAAATAGCTTCTTGTAATGCAAGGGAATAATTTATGGTATCATTTCTATAAATTTGGAAGGTTGTTTGTGGAGTTCTTTATTTTCACTATGTTATGCAGATATTGGCTTGCCAATGTAGATTAAGTACTCGTTTTCTCATTAATGTTGATGCTTCTATCACATGAGCACATTTCTTTTTTATATGTTGGTTAACCAGACTAGGGTTTCTTCTCGAATTAGTTACATATAGAAATAATTATGTTAAATGAGTAAACCCTTGGTGTTAGTTTTTGATTCTGACTTATTTGTTGTAGAAATGCTATATATGAAAATTACCTTTGTTAATTCCACAAATACTTTTTGGTTGATGTTAGTGGCTATTTTTCACAGTTTCCTTTTTTTATATATCGATATTCATGCTTGTTCCTATTTCAATTAAAGGCCTGTAGAGTCAAGGGATTGTTCCAAGGTTTCCAGTAACTCGACTTGGCCCCAGAATTAACCCAAATCTCTTCAGGGTTATGAAATTTTTTCACCATAGTATGTTCGACAATATAATAGTTTATAGTTACTTGTTACAACCCCCATGTGTAAAATTTCATCTCAACTCAAGATTAATTGTTTCTTGGGATTTTTCTAAGGTTATCGTATTTACTGACTTTGCCTGAGAACTAACCCCACTTCCTTATTAAATTCTATTAGTCCCTTCTTAAATCTATTCTTAAACTAATTGTGAAACATTATATTTCACTACTTTGTCACATCAGAAGTTCTCATTTTCCAATCTGATTTAACCTAAGATAACTCACCCAACACTTTTAGAAAATTTCCATAAATAGCAAAAGAGTGACAACCTTGATACAATATTTAGCATAAAAGATAGATTGTACTATACTTATTTGTTTCTCACCAAAATGTCACAAAGAAGGGAATGCTCCTCCCAACCGATGAGTCAGTCTCAATACTATGTATCCCCCTGATTCAGCTTCATTCAGGTTAGGTTAGAACAAAGATCTCCATAGAGCCACCCTGAGACTATTTGATCCCAACCATACATAGTCTAGGATTCTTACATTGAGTACCAAGCCCCACTTGGAATTCCACTGGTTCAACTAGCTCAAAAATTCCTCACAATGACAATGTCTTCCAAATTTTATTCACAATCATTTTTCCTCCAGGTACCGATGAACTAGTCTCAATACTATGTCTCCCCCAAGTCAACTTCATTCAGGTTAGGTTAGAACAAATATCTCCACAGAGCCACCCTAATACTATTTGATGCCAACCAAACATAGTCTAGGATTATTACGTTGAGTACCAGGCCCAGTCGGAATTCCACTTGTTGAACCAACTCAAAAATTCCTCACAATGACAATGTCTTCCAAATCATTCGCAATATTTTTTCCTCCAGGTAGCCTCACGTTCCTATATTCCCCAAGAGGAGTTGGGCAGATAACTTAAGTAACAACATTAATTTAATGTAACTTAACTAACAACATTTCCCAAATATACTACTCGGTAAAACTTTCAACACAAAAATGAAAACATTTAACATCATTGATGAGCCCAAAAATGGATAATTATATGGGCACGTTCAGCCTCCTAATTCGACTTAATACACCATTCCCATTAATTTATTGCATGTTTTTTATTATATTTATGCTAATAGAGCGAATTGGGTTAGTCATTATGCCAACAAGTCTAATGTGTGCTTTATGCAATCTTTTTGGTCAATTTGGAGACAAAATCAAAGGTTTAAATGAGCACTTGGCAACCAAATTCGTAGAGAGGATTTTTTATAAGGTGTCCCCTTCATTTATGGGCCCTTACCTCGAATTCTCCACCATCAGCTTAGAGTTCAAGGGCCACCAAATCGATTATCACAAGGGCAGCAAAGCAAGTCAAGTAGGACTGCTGTTAACTGTACGTTTTGGGCAGCCGAGTCCCTAAAGTTTAGGAGGACTATTGGGGTCCTCAATTTGTATAAATAAGAGGGCTTAGGGCCTCATTTTAGTTATTCATTTTGTTGGCAGAAGTTAGCTAGTTTGTAGTTTGATTTTAGTCATTTTTTAGACAGTAGATTAGCTCGGCATTTCAGCACATCTTCAAGTTTTTTTTTTTGCACAATTTTTGGGATGTAACTATTATTTCTTGATCAATAAAGATGAATCCAGCTTTGCACCAGATATGATGTTCCTTAGGACGTTGTAGCTCTTGGGGTTGGGCCCATCTCAAGTGCCCAATACCTCCTTTGTTTACTTTTATGTGTCCTTGTTGCATTCTTAGAATAAAATCTACTATTTAGATTTAAATCTTGTTTTGTTATTTAGGTTTCTTTTGATGATTAAAAAGGATTTTCATGTTCACATTGATTTGATAGGTTAATAAAAAAGAAGATCTTCATAAAAAGGGTATCAAACACCTATGTTCTCACCTCTCCCTCAGTGGGACCATGAGCTGTGACCAAGGTGTCCTTGCTGCCACTAAAAACACTATCATTGCTTCACCATGCAATTAGTAGTGTTAGATTCTTAGTTGTTGAACTTGATATCAATTTGGTTGCATGCTTAGGTTTATGACTGCTTAGTTGCATAGTTATTTCACTTGATTTTGTTGCAATAGACTTCTGTTCATTTTCTTTGCTGTTATTTAGGTCAAAGTAGGCTAAAATAGCTAGATCTGTGTTTTTTTTAGTCTTTCTTTGATTTGTTTTGAGAGATTGTGTGCAGATCACCTGTAATCCATCCTTGCCTACCCCCCCTCCATCAATGCAACCTGCTTCGTCCTCCAAATTAGATTCTTGACTCTCATTTGCTACGTTTTTCTCCCTTTGCCCTAATTTCCACATCCTTGTGCATCATTGCTCCCTCCATCCTCGAACGAATCTAATCGCTCCTCAGCTCCCTCCACCAAGTCCTGGACCTCCTCACACCCTTATCTCACCTCCATACCCACTTCTTCACCTTTCTTCCTCCATCAACTCTTCAAAATCCTCTTTTCGAAACATCCTATAGAAAATTACAGAACATCCTGTAGAACCCCTGCAAACTTCCTTTAGAAGCTCACGAAAGAGATTTCTCTGAGATCCGATCATTGTGACACTCTCAGGAAGGGTGGTAAGGACCCCTTAGACCCTCGTCTCACCTTCCCAACCTCCTGCAAGCATTTCCTTTCGCCAATCCACCTCTGCACAATAAAAAACAATTAAAGCTCATGCACAATAATTCTGCCAACATACTCAAAAATACAAAATGATGTTTTTTTTCAGATGTTACTGTAGAAGTAGCTTAGACACATGCATTTTACCTTCCTAGAAGTCAATAGCATCTCTTTCAGTAGCTTTCATCATTTTTCTTGCACCAGTAGGGTTAGTTGGTAAAACTAGGGTTTGCTAGGGTTTGCATTTCCTTTATGCTTTTCACTTCTTTCTGCAAGGAGATTAGCCTCCTTTGAGTTAGCTTTCATCCATCAGTTAAAACGATTCTTCTAAGAGCTCATAGAAGTTGGCTTAAGCTCCTAGCAGACTTGTGTCAGCTAACCAAGTGACAGCTGCGGTAAGAGCTAGTACTTGTGTATACAGCACCGTCGCTTCCAAGTTTGTTACAAACTACCGGGTTGATAAAATTAAAGGAGGGAGTCCCAGGAGTTGCAGCATTATTTCTGAATACTGGGGCCCACCATTCTTTTTGGCGTCGTTGCCGGGGAAGCGTAAGAGTATTGGTGATTGCTACTTTTCTTCTATTTTCTACTACAACCTTCTGCTAAGTAGTTTATTTCATTTCCTGCTTTCATTTCATTTCAGCAAGCGTAGATTGGATATTTCTTGCTTTCATAGATTTGCATTTCAATTCCGCAATTTCAATTCTGCAAGCGTAGCCTAGCATTTCATTCCTGCAACTTCATTTGAGAAAAATAGATTATTCCTTTCCTACTTTCTTTTCAATTCCGCATTTTCACTTCAGCAAGATAGTTAGTTGCAGTTCAATCTATTTTAGTTTTGTAGGTACAAGCAGAAAAAAGAAAAAATCAACCAAAAAGATTTCCTTTCATGCCTTGTAGGAGTAGAGATAATTCAGAAAAATGATTGCACAACACCCCCACTGCTTCACACATCCAACCTTCTCTCTTCTTCGATGGTTGTGATTAAAGAACGCTTAGGTGGACAACAAGACATATTTGAAGAACCTCAAGGGAAGAAGAAGAAGAAAACATTCCTCTGGAGCAAATGGCTACAAACAGAAATGTTGGGAGCAGTACCTTATCTAGAAATGAATTTTCAAATCAGATGGAAGATTTCAAGAGAGAGGTGAGGCAGTTTCTTACCATGCAACTGGATACCTTGTAGATCCAAAGGAAGCAAGAGGAAGCCAAGAGGGCTTTGGCCATCTTTTGTCCCAGGTGCACTAGAAAGCATCCTAAGAACGAATGTCCATTGCACTCCATAGAAGTGTGTT
>APFE031143168.1:0-16627 GCA_000404065.3 Pinus taeda | reverse complement strand
CAGAATTCACTGAATGTGCTCTGACTTCCTGTATACATTTATAAACTGTGTGGTCCCATATGAGTTTATGTTCTGAATGTTTAAATGCTGAATGCCCTGACTTCCATGTAAGGTTGAATTCATTGTTATATTGAGGTGTTGTTGACTCCATAAGCCCAATGGATAGTTGTTAAATGTGTTTCCACCATTCATATTTGTTACAGTTGTTCTATAAGAGTTAGCCATCTTATCTTTAATCAAAATCATTAATCCATTTAGAGAGAGCCCTCTTAGGTTGAGGAGGCTAAGCCTCAGCCTAAAGTAGGTTTGAAATAATTACTTGAGGTCTTCCTGGTCTGCAGCCTTCCAGGATCTGATTTTGAGATAACAAAACCTGTGACCTACGGGTCAAAAAATCTCTGCCGTACCAACACACCACTGGCCCTGTTTGTTTCCAAATTTGCAGTGAGGGGCAATTTGTAGATAATTTTGCAGATAGTTTGAAGGAGGAGGCCAAACTTGGCCATTTTTCAGCCTTTTTGAGCCCAAGAAGAGCCTACACAGTGTTTTTTTAGGCATTCTAGACACAATGGTAGTGGTTTGTTTGTTTGTTTGTTTGTTTGTTTGTTTGTTTGTTTTTTTTTTTTTTTTTATTAATTTGAGCATTGTATGTTGATGTATTTGAATATTTGAGCATATAATATAGAGGGCCATCATTAGAAGCTGGACCCGAGGACATAGCCCTAGAGGGGTGAACTTTGTCATCAATTTGCTATGTTTTGATGCTGCTTAGTGTCCATTTTAACTACTAAAAATATGCAAAAGTTAAATTATTTTGTGTGCTTTTGCAATCACAATCCACTGCCTAAAAGACAAAAACTAGCTTGCAAAACTTTACATGGAACCTTCAATTTTAATTTTAGATCAGTTTGGTATCAAAACATGGTTTTTATGAAGGTTTGACATAATTTGCAAGTGTTTTTTTTAATGCTTACAATGTCTAAATTGATAAGAGGAGAAGGAGAACTTGAAGACCCGAACCTTCGAATTGGCTCAAGGAGGCAACAAACGCGACAAGTCATGGCACATGAAGAAGGACAAGAGTTGATGTCTGAGGATGAGAGAGATTTTAGAAAGGCTTTCTATGATATGTCTAAGATGGTGAAAGTGTTGTACAATGAGAGAACACCAAGGTTACAATAAGAAAGTTCTAATCAACCAAAAGCTAATGGTGGTAATGGAAACAAACCTCCACCTACACCTTCTCCTTCACCTCCATCATCACCTCCTTCTTCACCCGCTTTATCTCATAGATCTACTCCTCCTCTATCTCCAAAATGACATGCTAAGTCTCCTTTGATTAAGATTGATGTCAAGTTTGAATTGCCTTTGTATAATGGGGAAGTAAATGCTAAAAAATTGGATAATTAGGTTCGTCAAATTGAAGCCTATTGTAGGATTCAAAAGATTGATGATGATGTCACAAATATCCAATTTGCTTCTCTTCAGTTGAAAGGTGCAACTCTCATCTAGTGGGAGGCCAAAATTCAAGAATATTTGAATAAAAGTGGTAAAATTATCTCTTCTTGGAATGATTTTGTAGCTGCATTAATAAGACAATTTTAACCATTAGCTTACATGCAAAAAATTAATTATGGATTGGAAAATTTTTAGACAAGCTAAAGGTGGGAGTGTCCAAAGTTATACACAATAATTTAGAATAAAAGAAGTATAAAGGAAAAGGAAAAACGAATGCTATTGTCAATAAAGAGGGAGATAAACTTACCTATAAACATTTTTCAACAGATGGCCATGATGAAGACCACTATTGGAAATTACATGTAGAATTGAGACCAAAGAAGTTCAATAACAAGAGGAAACAAAACATGGTTGCTACAACTCAACAAGATCTAGGATCTGATTAAGGTGATGAAACCAAAATCACATCCATGGGAATGAAAGGAATGGTTTCTAATGCAAGTACTAGTTCTTCTAGTAAGCCTATTGGATCTCAAAATGATAAAGAAAGAAGTGACCTTTTCCATATCAGGGTCATTACAAAACATACAAAGATTTATATAGCAATTGTCAAGAAACTTAATTCAGAAACTACACCTCATGCAAAAAATTACTGTTTGGGTTGGGTATATGATGATGCCAAATTACAAGTGACAAGAAAATGTAAACTCAAATTTGTCTTCATTGCCAATTTTATAGATGAGGTAGAGCTTGATTTTGTACCACTTAATATTTGTGGGATTGTTTTAGGGAGTCCATACTTGTATGAATGAAAAGACATATTACATCGTCATGAGAAAAAAATATCATCCTTTTAAATATGGAGTTGAGTATATTGTTAGAGCACATCACAAGAAGATGAATTTATCTCTTCTTAGTGTTGTTCAGATGAAAAGGAAGCCCTTGAATGCTAGTAAGACTTCTGTGTTGTTGACTATTAAAGCTAAAGACACTGCTGAATCTGAATCTTTCATAGGACATGATTCTAAACTCAAACATGAATTGGTTGAAGTTTCTAACACTTATGAAAATATGTCTCAGGAACCTGAAAGGTTACCTCCAAAAAGAGGAATCCAACATGAGATTCACTTGTCGCAAGGTACACCACTTCCGAATATTGGCATGTATAGAATGCGAATTTTGGAGAATGCATAAATTAAGAACAAAATTCAAGAGCTACTTGAGAAAGGGGTCAGTAGACCTAGTACATCTCCTTGTGGGTCTCTTATTGTCTTGTTTCCAAAGAAAGATGGTACATGGCGGATGTGTGTGGATTTTTGAGCTTTGAACAAAATCACGATAAATAATCGATATCCTCTTCCTCACATTGATGATTTGTTAGATCAGTGAAGGGAAGCTGTTTATTTTACTAAGTTCGATTTGAGAATTGGTTAAAATTAGATAAGGATTGCTAAAGATGATATTTGGAAAATTGATTTCAAGGCAAAACAGGGTTTGGTTGAATGGTATCTATGTTGTTTGGGACTTACAATGAACCTAGCACATTCATGAGAGTTATGAATGATGTATTGTGACCGTTCCTTGATGATTTTTTCATAGTCTACTTAGATGATATTTTGATTTTTAGTAAGACTCGTGAAGATTATGTCAAGCGTGTGAAGCAAGTTCTAGATGTCTTCAAAAAGAAAATTGTATTTGGAGATGTCTAAATGTGAATTTGGGAAAAAATATTTGGTTTATTTGTGTCATATTGTAGGAGGGGATGAATTGAAGATTGATCCCTCAAAAGTTGATGTTATTGTGAATTATCCTAAACCCAACAATGTAACAGAAGTTAAGAGCTTTTTAGGAAGAAAATTTGTCACTAACTTCTCATTCATTGCAACAACATTACATGCTTTGACAATTATGAAATAGGTCTTTCAATGCGGAGGCAAGTAGAAGAAAGCCTTCGACACTTTGAAAGAGAAAATCAGTACAACACCAATTCTGGCACTTCCAAATATTAAGTGGCCTTTTGAAATTTAAACTTATGCAAGTGAATATGCTATGGGAGAAGTTTTGATGCAGCATGGTAAGCCAATATGTTATCATTCTAAAACCTTTACCAATGCAGTAATTAACTATCCAACTTATGATAAAGAGTTGTATGATTTGGTACAAAGCGTGAAGAAATGGAATCACTATTTTATGGGTAAAGAAACAATTATTCATACTGACCATCAAGCTTTGCAATATTTACAATCACAAACCAAGCTACAATAGGCTAGACATTTTAGATGGATGGGATTCCTACAACAAAGTCATTTGGTAATCAGCTATAAGAAAGGTATATACAACAAAGTTGTAGATATGTTATCAAGGCCTATTGTTAATTCTTTTGTTATTCTTAAGCATAACTCAATCTTACATGAAATTTATATTGAACAATATTCTCAAGATGAACATTTTAAAGATGTTTATGCAACTTTGAGTCTAGGAAATCATGTTGAAGAGTTGGATTATGATGTTCATAACAATTTGTTATATCATCTTGGAAAGTTATGTGTTCCACATGGTTAAAGAGTCAATGTCATAAGGGAAGCACACACTTCTCTTATTGCTGGTCACTTTGGTGTAGGCAAAACAATTGCTCAAATTCAGATGTATTGTTATTGGCCTCGCATGAATGAACCTATATCAAGATATGTAAAAGGATGTTCTATGTGTGCTACTAGCAAGCCAAGCAATAGGAAATTGGGTTTGTACACTCTACTTCCTATCCCTTCTTGTCCTTGGGAAAGTATTTCGATGGATTTTGTTGGGGGACTACCAATGTCTAGGAAAGGTCATGATTATTTATATGTTTTAGTGGATTGTTTTAGAAACATGTGTGTTGATGCCATGTAAGAAACATGTACAACTAAATAGACCACACATATGTTCTTCCAAAATGTATGGGTTCATTTTGGGCTACCTACTTCAATTATTTCTGATTGAGATTCTCGATTTATCAGGATGTTTTGTTCAAGTTTATGGGAAATCATTGATATAGAGTTGAAGAAGAACATAACATTTCATCCAAAAACCTAGGAACAGACAAAAGTAATGAACAAAACAGTAGTGCATCTCCTTTTCGGATATTGTGGTAAGCATCCTAAACTTTGGGATGATAATTTGCATTATATCCAACATGCCCACAATCAAGCCAAACATTCATCTACACAAGTATATCCATTTAAATATTTTTTGGGTATTTGCCAAAGTATCCTTTGGATTTCATCTTTGGTAAAGATATTGTAGTAGATGGACAAAGTGATGTGGACAACGCCACACATTTCATTGAACAAATTCAGCTAGTGCATCAAAGGGTACAATAACAACTAGAGAAAAGAAAAGTCAAGTACAAAGAAATGCATGATAAGCATATGGTTGATCATTATTTCTATATGGGAGATCAAGTTTGGTTGTACATCAACAAGGAAAGACTACAAGGTGAAGGTAAAAATCTCAAGCCAATCATATATGGTCCTTTCAAAATATTGGAGAATATTGATAACAATGATTTCCAATTAGATTAACCACCTTACATGCAAATTTATTTTGTTGTGAATGTGGAAAACTTGAGATTTTATGAGCCTCCTATGATCTATGATCAAGAAGAGAATGTTCATATTCAATATATAGAATATTTTATTCCTGAATATTTAAATGAGTTGCAGGAAGACTCAATTCTTTGACAAAAGGATAAGCAATAAACGCAGAGGAAATGTGGAGTATATGTGAGTGGGGCTCAAAGGTACCAATCCAAGAAAATCGAGGTGGATAGAGATCAAGAAAGTGAGGGAGTTGTAACCTCACTTACTTGCTGAGTAAAAATAGACTTTTGGTGGTCTACTTCCAATGGGGAGGAATGATCCAGGGGATCAAAAATATGCTCAAAAATGAAAGTGATCCAAATCTCCCAAAACTGGTACCAAATCATAGATCTCACCTTTTTTTTCTAACGATGCTTGAATCACCTTAATTCGACATTGTATGAGAAAGTTATCACATTTTGAATTCTTTGGCAAATAGTAAAAAAATCAACTTGTAGGGTTGACTGGATAGTGTACGAATGCCACATGGAATTTTGTACACTGACATGTTGCTAACAATAGTAGGATGAATGATTAGTATAGATCCAATAAGAACTTGACACGTGGCCTAGTCGTACGTGCACAATTGGCACACTAACATGTGGTCCAATCATAGGGCACCACGTGGCACTCCGAATGAGGCCAAAATTTGTTGGGTCAACCGACCAACCCTTTCTAGGTTTCGAACTACCAACCTCCCACCAAATAACAAACTACTCTACTATTGTGCCACTGATGTTCCTTTTTATACAGAGGTAGCAAATTTGTATTTACAATCACACTGTTTGGTGGTTGCGGGGAGGGGTGGGATGACGGTCGCGCCTTACCGAACCAAACCTAGGTGTTATGGAAACCTCATGACCGATGACAAGATTTGAGAAGGGTGGTGTGCGTGGCACCCTACTCATGCCCCAACCCATGGTTCTGTTGAGAAGCACGTGACCACCGACGAATTTTACGGAGGGGCGGGGCGCATGACACCTTACACGCGCCCCAACCACAATCATATCAATCGACTCATGAATGGGAGCGCGACTAGGGAGGTGCACAACCTATGGCCCACGCCCTTCAGTCACATATGTGCCATATGATCGACAAAGGACCGGTGGAATAGGCAGAGGGGGATCGACCCTTTAATTTTTTTAATGTTTCGACAAAATGAATCCAACGCGCCCGATTTCATGGGTCGAACTTGAGACCCATGGGTCACGAATTCTTCGCCATACCAACACACTATCAAGCCTATATTTTTCCAGATTTGCAGTGTGGGGTAGTTTGTAGAGAGTTTTGCAAACAATTTGAAGAAGGAGGCCAAACTTGGCCATTTTTCAGCCTTTTTGAGCCCAAGAAGAGCCTACACATGGGTTTTTTGGCATTTTGGATGCAATGGCAATGTTATTTTTTCAATTTGAGCATTGTATGTTGATGTATCTGAATATTTGAGCATATAATATAAAGGACCACCATTGGAAGTTGGACCTAGAGACGCAACCCAGGAGGGGTGAACTCTGTCATCAATTTGATGTGTTTTGTTGTTGATTATTGTCCATTTCAATTGTTAAAAATCTGGAAAATTTAACTTAGTTTGTGTTCTTTTCCAATCACAATCCATTGCCTAAAATACATAAACTAGCTTGCAAAACTTTACATGAAACCTTCAATTTTAATTTTTGATCAACAAGATGGTACAAAATTGGATTCGAGACTTGGTTGGGCCAATTCTAAGACTTAGGATGGAAAAAAATCCAAGGATATGTGCTTGAGAAGAAATGATAGAACACCATATGCTATATGATGCTCTTCAAACAACATGTATTGATTCCCATCATATGTTCACACACTAATTTTTCTAGATTATGAGAGGTTCTTGAAATAATGGACATGATAGATGAAATTATAAAAGCAATTGAAAGGCCTAAAAGTTCAAGATGATAACTTATAACAAAAATGTTATTCTTCATTAGAGTTGGAGTAAGATAAAGCCCCCATTGCATATAATGCCCTATATTTTGAATCCTAAATGTGATGAAGACATGATTAGTGGAATGTTTTCTAAACATCTATCATCTACAAGATAGTAGCCTCATTAGAACATAATTACTTTCCTTTGCTTTGTCAAAAAAGAGTACGCATCTAATTTATCATGAAAAGATTAATAACAATGACTCAAAATAGATCCAATTGGCTTGGTGATGATGCTTGGATATTGAACTACAATGTTTTGACATTTAATTATTTTATTACTAACCTATATTCCTAAATTGCTAATATCTCTGTATGTGAAATAATTATATCACTTGAAAATAGACATAACACAATAATAAGGAAAAACTTCTTCTACCTATTGCTTCTCTCGATGTGAAAGGAAATGTACATAACACAATAATAAGGAAAAACTTCAATCTACCTACTGCTTCTCTCGGTGTGAAAGGAATTAGATTAATCTTTCTCTTAATAGGTTACTTTCAAATAAGGTAAAACTTTATCTATATACAAAACAATATTATGACCATTATAATCAAATAAACCAATTAATTTTATGATGGAACTGCTCAGCTATAATATATATAATATTTTGAACTTAGATTGAGAGAATAACACTCTTCCTCTTGACTACCTAGGCTAAATCCAGTTGACAATTACAACAATATACTTAACACCAATATATCAAAAACAATTTTAGACTTAAATAACTTTTATCAATTTTAATATTTTTTTATATGAGAAATCTTGACAAGAAAATTCATAATTTCACTTGTAATAATTGATTTTAAGTGAAGTAACTGAGAGTTCTAGAAGTTTCTTTTGTTTAAAGCAATGATGAATATACTCCGGTTTTTCACAGTAAAGCAACCAGGCAACTTCTTTGGACGTTACCTTGTCAATAGACGAAGTGATCAATATTACGCTAACACATCACTTCAACGACCAAATCACTTCACATCGAAGCAATGAGGCATCCTCGTAATTTTCTTAGTCATAAAGTTTTAGCCGTTGTGGAAGTACTGTTATGTAAAGATCAAGGAAGCAATAATCCCTTTTGCAATTTATGCTTAAATCCAACGCGTTTAATATCAATTCTAGAAATTCATTATAATTCTCATTACATTTGATATTAAATATTATCAATAATAATTTAATACCAAAGTAATGATAGTTAGATATTAAATTGATGGGAGAGATATCTAATTATGCTGGGCTATATATATATATATTAATATTTATTAATAACACATTTTTTAAAATGATTTTTTAATTTATATATATATATATATATATATATTTATGGAGTTTTAGATAAATAGTAATAGGGTGTTTTATTAAAATACTTTTTGATGTGAAGTTGTTGGTTTAATTTTTTATTTGATTAGGGTTATATATTGGACATGATGAAGATGTAGTCCTGCCAAACTTACACACACATATATACATATTGTCATGCCAAGCTTATATATATATATATATCCCCTTAATTTCGTGAAAATTTAGTAGAAGTTTTTAAGAATGATAAGTTTAAGTTGTTTAATTTGTAAAGTTCAAGTGCTCTAGTGTTTTTCAAGTATTGAATCTATTTATACACTCAAAAACACATTTGAAATAACAAGAAATCATAATAAATTATTTTGGAAAAATAATTTTGTCTATTATTTAGATTATGTATTTATTAATTAATGAACTATAAAGATGGTAATAAATATTATCTATAGTGTATTAAAAAATAAAATCTTTTTATGTAATTTGATATGGATTTATGTTAATATTTTTATGGTATGTCTAAATTAAATAATAAATAATAAAATAACAATTTATATTAAATTGATATATAAGACTTTTTTGTTTGTTGGATAAGGGATTGGCCTTTTTATGATGAATTGATATGCCTCTTTTTCTTTCTCTCTTTTTAAAAAAATAAAAAATTTAAAAGAAGTGTATTTTCTTATTAAGCCCATTTAAATTGTAATTTATAATCTAAGTGTAAATCACCACAAGATAAACACCAAATTAATATATAAAACCTTCTTATTTATAAAAAAAGCCATTTTTATATAATGATTTTAGATTATATCTTAATTTAATATATAAAACTAATTTTCCATTTAAACTTTCTTTAAATTTAAAAAAAAACTTAATACTTATCTTTATATTAAATTTGATACAAAATATTACAATTTTTTTAATAAAATTTAAATTTAAATATAATATAATTATATCTTATTTTAATTATCAAATGTAATTTATTAATAAATAAATATAATATTTAAAAATAAAATTCGATAACATAATCTAAACTATAGCGAAATAGTTAACTCATAAATAAATATAATATTTACAAATAAAAATTCGATTTTTAAATTTAATAGCATAATCTAAACTATGGCGAAATATTGAACTCATTATCCATGTATATGAACTTAAGTCATGTTTAAATGTCTTGGAGTATTGTTAATTATGATTTAGAAAAAAAAATATTAAATTTAATAATATAAAACATAGTGGGTTATATTCACTGGAAAAAATCTTTTCTTCAGTGCACCTTTACATTTTTGGATTATTTTGAGATCATTCTGGCATAGTATTTTGGTTTGAGATATATTTTAGGTGTTGTTTATAGATGTTATAAATTTGATAATATAAATAGATTTTTAGAAAAAATCATATTGAAAATATTTTGTTAACACGTTTCGAATTAATTTATGTGGTTCATTTTTACGATAAGATGAAGAGACAGATCTAGGAAGAAGGTTAAATAGGAAGACATGTCATCCTAATGGCGAGAAGAAAACACTTATATTTCACTAAGGGAGGGATCACAAAAGCTTGAATTCAAATGTTACAAATTTGTTTAGAAGATAGTTTTTTTCTTTTTTTTTTCGTGAGAATTTGGTAAAAAAATTAAAAAAATCAAAATTTTAATGCTTAAATCATTTTTTTATGATGGAAATAGATTCAACACCATCAAGAACCCTCGAGACACCCAAAACCCTAAATTTGACAACTATAATCCATATTTTCAAAACTAAATTTTAACACTCAAAACTGTAACCCATATTTTAAAAAGTTTCTACTAGATTTTATCATAATCTGACTAAAATTTCCATTATTTTCTAAACTAATTTGTAAACTCTTTAAACTAGACTCATATTTTAAATGACTATAATAAAAATTCAAAATACAACAACGAGTTATCTAAATTAGATAATTATAATAAATAATATTAATAAATTATAATATTTAATATTTAATAAATTATATTAAAATTTTATGAGATAATTCAAATATTTGTTTGTATTTATAAAAAATAAATAAATTATAATAATATAATAAAATAAATATAAGACAATTCAAATAGTTGTGTTTTACCAATCACATGTTTGTCTCTTAAGACGAAAGCTCAATGTTGAGTTCAATGTCGAGGCAATCCTTGAAGTTCCTTAGTCGATCGAGATTCAACAAAGATGATCTAGCCTTTTACCTAATTAATTAGCAACGTCAATGACCTTTTGCTAGCCTCATTTTTTTGTCATACTTAATGCTCCCTTCAATTCTATTCTTTAGTGATGTATAAGACCTTTCAAGTTTGCATGACTACTTTTTCATTTTTAAATAGAGGTGAATTTGGGGTACCTCATCAGGTACTCAGGTTGGTAATGTGTTAATTAAAGTTGTTTTTATGAGGATACCTTTTAAAGGTGAATAGAAATTTTTCATCAACAAGGTGTTGAGATATGAAGCTCGTGGACACCTCATTTATCAATATAAGCGTTGATTGCATAATTGTCTTATGAGGTGATTGATGTAGTATTTTTTCTCTATTAAATATGCAATAATATTTGTAAAATTATCAAAGCATTTTATCATTTAGAAAATAGTCTTTCAGATTAAACACATCATAAGGATTGGGTCGACGTTTCAAACCGATTAATGTGGTTCACCGTTAGGACAAGGTGAGAAATTAGATGATTTGAGAGAATAAATAGCATGGATGCATCATTGTCCAGTGTTAGCCATTGGTGAAGTAAACTTAGAAATTAGCTGTTATGTAATAATTAATTATTAATTATCGAAATTGTCAAAGAATATTAATATAAATAATAATATAATATAAGAAGAATAGTATTATTAGCTAGGGTTAGTAGAAATTTCACACCTGTAGATCAAATTGATATATGCAATGTACTAAAGCATAATACTTGATCTAGTTCTACAAAACATTAAGCGGAAACATAGTCGATTTCATGAGCAACATCAAGCATAAACACATAACTGATTAAGAGAAATAATCAACCATAACACAAGATATATCACTAGGGAAAGCACCAGCATAAAATCCCTATCTATAACATCATTCAAGTGGAAATCCTCTTCTGTTTACAAAAAGAATCAGCTCAAGAGCTATCTTGTACTCTCTGTAATCAAAAGATGAAGATCATAGACTACCTAGGCCTCAATACATAGGCCACAAGTCTTCCAATCTCCTATATTACGTATTTCTCTTGGAAATAGATCCTTCTCCATGCAAGGAATACTTACTAGAAATATCCAGGCATCTGATAGTACACTGTCCCTCATCCGATCTCAACTGGGTCTCTGTTTGAACTGACATGCATCAGTGGTCCATGAGGGAATGCTCAGTTATCTAAAATAATAGTTGTCACATGCATGCAAGCATTAACAAACTATATCTCATTAATTTAACAACTTGTTAAATTAATCTAACTGGACTTGACTAAGTAAAACTAAGTCAACTGATCCTCTTATTATAGAACTGAACCTTATCTCCTTTAATCAAGGGACAAATTCCTAAATCAAGAGAGAAAATAATTGCATGATCTCACAAAGACTTCAAGTTTAATTTTCCATAACTAATTAACTCATGGAGATTAATTAATTAATATTTTAAATTGCTGTTAAGACCAAATTCGTTTTTACTTCCTATAGTTAGACCAGAGACTGCTAAAAATAGGAAGGGACCCAGAAATGCTATTTTTAGAAGATTATATTTTTAGCAGTTTCA
Source organism: Pinus taeda (assembly GCA_000404065.3). Classification (NCBI taxonomy): domain Eukaryota; kingdom Viridiplantae; phylum Streptophyta; class Pinopsida; order Pinales; family Pinaceae; genus Pinus; species Pinus taeda. Next base: position 4,537 of record APFE031143168.1, on the reverse strand, counting down.
GCTCTCACCCAAAGTGGCCAAAATGCTCATTGGCCAAACTTCTATTTTTAGAATTGCTATTTTTAGGAGTTCTATTTTTAGCACATTCTAAATTTAGCATTTCTTGTTGCACACTTTTCAACACTCCCTCTTAATAGAAAAAGGATTATCAGCAACCCCGACTTGTCTCTATGGAACTCAAACTTGCCCTTTGACAATGCCTTTGTCAAAATATCTGCATCCTATTCCTTGGTTGAAATGTATAGCAACATCATGATCCTCTTGACCACACAATCCCGTAGATGATGATAATGGATATCTATATGCTTGGATCTGTCATGAAACACTGGATTCTCAGAGAGTTTAATGCAACTCTGATTATCACAATATATCACGGTAGGATCCATCATCTGACCAAACAATCCCACTAGAATCTGCCGCATCCAGATGGCCTCACATGCAGCCTGACTAGCAGCCATGTATTCAACCTCCATTGAGCTAAGTGCAACTAATCTCTGTTTCCTGCTTTACCAAGAAGCCGCATCTTACCCATGGTTGAAGATTCCTCCAGAAGTGCTCTTCTTGTCTAATGTACTACCTGCCCAATCTGCATCTGTGAAGCCTTGAAGCTTCACTCCCTTTGTCTGCCTGTACCATAATCCATACTATGTAGTGCCTCTAAGATATCTCAACATATGCTTTGCCACCTTCCAAGATAACTTGGTTGGCTGAACCATAGCTTGACTCAGCTGGTTCACTGCAAAGCACAAATCTGGTCATGTGTTCACTAGATACATAAGTGAACCCACAAGCTGCCGATAAACAGTGGCAGCTACTACCTCACCTGAAGTAACATCCTCCTTCCTCTAGTTACCTGTTAGAGGAGTCTACATGGGCTTGCACATCTCCATGTGGAAGCGCTTGAGTATCTCATTGGCATACTTGCCCTGAGACACAAATACTTCCCCATCTTTCTGCCACACCTTCTTGCCTAGAAAGTAGTGCATGAGGCCCATGTCCTTCATCTCAAACTCTCTTGCAAGGTCCTCCTTGCAATACTTGATCAAATGATCATCACCTGTCAAAATCAGATCATCAACATAAAGTACAATAATCAATAGCTTACCTTCTACCATGATGTGGTAGAGGTTCTCATCCACTTCACTCTTGGTGAAGCCCAACCCGGTGAAATAGCTGTTGATCCTGGTATACTAAGCACGAGGTGCTTGCTTCAGCCTATACAATGCTCGCTTGAGTCGACACACAAGCGACTCACGATCAAAGGTCTCAAATCCCTCAGGCTACTCTATGTATAACTCTTCCTCAATCTCCCCATTGAGGAAAGTTGTCTTCACATCCATCTAATGGATCTTCCAACCCATCTGTGCTGATAGTGCTAGAATCAATTTGATCGATGAGTACCTTGCAATAGGAGCAAAGGTCTCATCATAGTCAATCCCCTCCACCTGTGAGAAACCATGGGGAACAAACCTTGCCTTATGTTTCTCAATACCGCCATCAACTGCATGCTTTACCTTGTAAAGCCATCGGGAAGTAACCACTGACTTGTCCCCCAGTCTAGGGACAACATCCCACACACTGTTCCGCACGATAAAATCATACTCCTCTACTATTGCATCCACCCAAACTGGCTTCTGCACTACCTCCTCAAAAGAAGAAGTCTCGGTCACTACACACTCCCCAACCAGGGCCATGTAGCCAGTGCATCTATGGGGATATCTCCTCTGCCTGCGATGAGAGGATGGTTGCCCCACATTCTCTCTTGCATCCTGCATCAATTTATCAGCTTCTCGTGAGAATTTCCGCCTGTTATCAATCAGGTTTTCCTATAAGTTATGTAAGAGGAAAGTATACCCGAGGTAACCACAAACCAACCTTTTAGATGCAGAATCTAGCCACTCTACATCCAGAGAGGGCTCTCTCTTTATGATTTATCTTTGTTCTTGGAAGGTTTTAGGCTAGTTATAGATTCAAGAGTTCGTTTTGGGAAAATGGTGGAATCCAAAAACTAAGGGCAAGATTGAGAGCTTTCAGTCCATTGGGATATGGAGTCAAAGGATGGCTTTACTGGATTTCTATTCTAAGAACAAGATGGTATTACAGGGCAAGATAGCTAGACAGAGAACAATCCTTAAAATTTAAAGTGGATGGGATGATTTTGAAGGGATGAAAAGCAACTAAGAGTCTTTCACCATGTCCAAAGGAAAGAAATGAAATGACTACAAACAAAGAGCAATGAAGAATCCTTTGTTATAGTAACCAACAATGTTTAAATTAGTAAAGCAAGAGCATTTAAGAATTCATGCTTATAACTAATTTAGAGGAAAACATCAAAAATAATAACATTTGGAAACAGAGTACAATTAAGCAAATTCTGTTTCAATCTCTTATGCAAATTATTCAGGAATGGATATGATGGTATTATGTGTTTAATATTAGTAAAGCAAGAGCATTTAAGAATTCATGCTTATAACTAATTTGGAAGAAAAAATAAAGAATAATAACATATAAAAACAAAGCACAATTAAGCGAATTCTATTCCAATCTCTTATGTGAATTATTCATAAATGGATATGATGATATTATAGACTGATATAAAATTTCAGAGAAAGGGTAGAAACACTTATTGAACTGCTGTCCAACACATGAATCCTGCAACAAGTCCTGTGCTTTAAATCCTCATCCAGCCAAGCCACGAAAAATTTCTCCAAGTGCTTTTATTTTGAAGTTTCAATGTTACAGCCAAGTAATGGAATCCGCCTCAATGCTTCCAAGAGTGGAGTATTTATACCAATTCTAAACTAAAATATCTTGAAACAAATATCAAAATTGGTTCACAAATCTCTCCAACTATTTACATAAATAGAACTTAATTAAAGGACACTCAAACTAATGCATCTATTTGGCACTATTTTGTATGGATAGGTGATGAAAAAGAGAATAATTCGAATTTGATCCAACTCTTAGTTGATGATGAGGCATCCAAGTCACTAACTGTTTCCTTTCTTTGTGCAATTTGCTCCAACAATTCTGCAAACTTGGGGTCCAATGATATTTTTGTATTTCTCAATCCGCAATAGATATGTAAAAAGTGAAAGAGGTTATTGTAGATCAATATGTTGGTGAGATAAAACTCTTTCATTTTCCCAAATTTCCTCTCCAGATATTCATAATAGTCTCTGTAAAAAATATGTGTAAAACAGAGTTTTACAGAGTCTGAAAAATAGCCTGTAAAGATGCGCATGTATATCTCATTATAAAATCACTGTGACAAAACTGAGATAGGTTTTTTGTAGATGGGTATCTTAGGAACAAAAACTTCCTTCAGTTTTGTATGAAGTATTTTTGATTGGCCAAAATACTCTCTGCAAAATGATGACTTAAACTGAAATTTTCTACAAAAAGTGCTTTCCAACATTGTTTAATATTTCCAAAACCATAATGGCTGTTAGAAAAGTGAGAGACATTTTTGTAGATGGCCCTCTTAAGAACATAAACCTCCTTCATTTTTGTAAAATTCATCTTGGATTGATCACAATATTTTCTGCAAAACTATGACTAAAATATGCAATTTCTGCAAAAATGTTCCTTCTTGTTATGTTTTTCCATCTTTTTACTTTCTTGCTCTTTTGACTGTTTTACTTTCACTTTAAGACAAACCTCAATATTGGTGAGTTATTATCATTGATTTTTACCATTTTACTGCCTTCTGTAATTACTTTTACTGTTACCTTTGATGAATCTGTACTTCGTTTTAACTTTCACTGACTTTTACCTGATACACTTTAACCATTGATACTCTTTAGCTGTTATGCTTTCTAACCTCTGTTTGAATAGATTTGATAACAATCTTGGAGTAAACAAATCTTATGACTAGTATTAAGACTTTTTATCCAAGGATGTGATCTTCTAATTACCTCTTCAGGGGACAACCAAGTAGATTTTTCAAGCAATTCCCCAATGGACAAGGGAGTGAGGTTTTGACCAGGTTCAAAATGGAGCATCATATTGATAGCTTTGGGAGTAATGGGGAAAAGAACACTCTGGTCAGGGGATATTACAGCTCTTTGAGTCAGATCATAGTTAGAATGGCAGTAATGGATGATTTCTGGGAAATAAATGACTGAAGGAATGAGATACCTTGGGAGATTGGATTCCCACACCCCTATAAGATTGTGCCCGTTTTAGTATTCGTCTCTGCAGCGACAATAGCTCAATAGGGGACTTTCATCAAAATGCAGGTCTTTAATCTGGAAATCTTCATCTATCAAAGGTAAATATTCCAATTCACGGTGAGGAGCATTCAGTGGAGTAATATTCAGAGCTGCCGACACCTCCATTTTGGTTCTTGTGGATTCAAAATGGAGGTTTTTGGTTTTACTCACAGGCCGGGCAGGATTTCTAAAAAATGAAGGAAATTGGCACAATTTGTTGGTTTAGGGAGCAATTGCACAGTTTTAAAACCTCTGGGAAGGACTCAGTGATGATTTTTAATCACTATTTCAGTGAAAAACAAAGAACACTGAGTTTTACTTGC
>APFE031143161.1:0-21814 GCA_000404065.3 Pinus taeda | reverse complement strand
ATTGAGGGGATTTTGGTTGATTTATTAAAAGTGAATTATGGTGATATCAAAACAAGTTTTGTGTGGTTAAAAAGAGTAGAAAAGTGGTAATGTCATGGTAATGATAAGGATACTTAATCTATAGAGATTTTTCATGATGTTTAATTGAGGGAGTCAAGATGAGAAAGGTAATACTTTGGCTCTAACATGTTTTAGAAAATTGATATCTCTCCGTCTATAAATATTAGGGGTGGAAAAATAACATACCTTCTAGAGCTAATTTTGTTCCAACTTAGTTATATCTTGAACCAAAAATTGGTGTTGACCGCATGGATATGATAGAAATTTGGTGGCTTGTAGGGTAGTATTGTCATGAAATAAGAGGGGTAGACATAAAAATAAGGTTTTTGTGGTCAAAAAATATAGCGAAGTAGTAATGTCATAGGATTAATGACCATTTCCAATGAAATGTTTATTTTAGTAAAGATAACTAATCTATGGAAATTTTCCACAAGTTTCAAGAGAGGGAGTTAGCATGGGAAAGATAATAGTTTGCCTCCCACATGCTTTATAAATTGATCTCTTTGTCCATAAAAACTAGAGGCATAAAAAATCCTAGGCTTTACAGCTAGGTTTGTTTCAAATTAGCTATATCTTGAACTACAAATTGTTGTTGATATCATGGATAGGATAGAAATTTTGTGGCTTGTAGGATAGTCTCATTATGAAATAATGTTGTCACTTATTATGTAATCATATATTTTAATCCTAGACTAAATTAGTCATTTAAGTTAGTCGCTTTTAGTTTAGTCACTTATTAGCTAGTCGTATATTTTATCCCCTAGACTAAATTAGTTGTTTAAGTTAGTCGTTTCTAGTTTGGCCATTTAAAATTGCTCGAATTTAGTAGTAATTCACTTGAAATAATTGCGGTCACTAAATTTTTTAGTCACCTAGTCATTAATGTCATCATTTTCTACTAGTGATATTTGCATCATTTCCCTTCCGTACAAAAGAGAGTAAAGTAATATAACCCTCAAGCTAAGTTTTCTTCTGAAATGGTTTCCTAGAGCAAATCTTGGTGTTTCTTGTGGTTCTTGAGTGTTCATAATTTCTTGTTTTATATTTTTTTGATTTACTTATTAGATGCATAAGTAGAAAAATAGTTATAATAAATCCATAAATCTAAGGAATATTAAACCTTAGTATATATTTTAATCTTAGTCTATTTTTATATCTATTGAGATGAACAATCTAGTGGAATATCCATGGTAGTTTATAGAACATATTGGAATCAAAGAATTTGTCTTTAGGTATTTTGTGAGAATTTTCAGAGGATCCAAATTAATTTAAGAATAACATCCTAAAATGCTAGCCATCGATGATGAATCTATTTTTAATAAACCTAAAGCTCAGGAAAATGTGATATCCTCAAGGATGGAAGAATGTGTCACAGATACCAATCCTAATATTCACCTTCTTATGGAAAATCTAGAAGATAAGCTTAGGGTTGGAGAATATGGGAGTCCCAAATCAGAGGTAACAATAGAGTTAAAACTGTGCCATGAGGAAGATATAAAGAGTGTCTCTAAGAAAGAACCCAAAAATGAACAACCTAGTTCAAGTTCTATTAATCATTCATAGCCATTAGACAATATGGAAGCAATGGTCGACATCAAGTGATATGCAGGGGATATTGATGCTTTGAAATTAAATCATTACTTGCAAAAAATTGAAGTTTATTTTAGTGGCCACAACATATAGGAGGAATAAAATATTTCATTTTACCATTTAAAACTATAGTGCTATGACCAGTCCCAGTGGGAAAGACACACAAAAACCCTAAGGTGGAGGGAGATCCTTCGGTGAGTATGTGGAAGCATATTAAAACTCTCATAATGTCCCAAATCCAACATATTAGGTAGGTAGATGAATAATGTATATAGTGTCCTTACATCAATAAATGAAAAATGAAAAGTGTTCAAGAGTATGCCACATAATTTAGAAAAATTATGTTAGGTCCCTATATTATTACTGATCCCCCCATTACTGTTGTCGGTGTATCCCTTAATTGTTATTATTGTGCCCCATAGAATCCCTCTATTGTTATTTTTGTGCCTTTATATTATTATTGTTACGTCAGCTTGGTTATATTATGACCCCGTAGACTACTATATATAGAAAAGAGGTTTTGTCATTTGAATCATCGAAGAATTATTCATTTGTGTAATGTAAAGGAGGTTTCTCCCTTGAAGAGGCTTATTTCTAAGGTGTTCATCTATCTTTTCTATCTTTTTGTGAGTTAGTTTCATAACATTTGGTATCAGAGCTTTGGATTCTAGGGTTTCGCTGCTCCAAATAGGTCATCATGCCATTTTCGCTATAACTTTTTTCTGCGACGTTTCAGAAGCTAAAAGAAACCCCATTTGGGTTGAAATAGTTCTAAACTTTGGGTCCAAATTTCAGAGCTTTTATCACTATATTTGTGGAGATATGGTCTGAGGAAGTTGGAATATTTAAGACTCCCAAAGGTCTCCCACCTATTCATGATCATGATCATGCTATTCATTTGATTCCAGGAAGTGTTCCTCCAAACATCAGACCGTACAAATATCCCTATGCCCAAAAGAGTGAAATTGAACATATGGTTGCAGAAATGCTAGAGGCTAGTATAATTCAACCTAGTCAAAGTTCTTTCTCCGCTCCAGTAGTATTAGTTCACAAGAAGGATGGATCAATGCACATGTTTCCAGATTATAGGGAGATGAACAAGCTCACTATTAAAGACAAATTTCCCATTCTTGTCATTGATGAATTATTGGACGAATTGCATGGATCAATTTACTCCACCAAGTTGGATCTCCGTTCAGGATATCATCAAATCAGAATGAAGGCTGAAGACATTCCAAAAACAATATTTAGAAATCATGAGGGTCATTATGAATTTTTGGTCATGCCTTTTGGCCTTACTAATGCACCTTTTACATTTCAAGGTTTGATGAATTCCATTTTAAAACCCTTCCTTAGAAAATTTGTGTTAGTAGTTTTTGATGATATACTAATCTACAACAAGTCTTGGAAGGATCATGTCCAAGATGTTGACATGGTGCTCAAACTATTGGAGGAGAAACCATTAAGGAATGGAAAATCCCCACATCCATAAATCATCTACGAGGATTTCTCGGGTTGATAGGGTATTATCGCAAGTTTGTTAAGAATTATGGAAGACTATCAGCACCTCTAACAACATTATTGAAGAAAGATGCATTTTCATGGACTCCAGAAGCAACGAAGGCCTTTGAACATCTTAAAGAGGCAATGTGCCAAGCACTAGTTTTAGCTACATCGGACTTCACAAAAACCTTTATTGTGGAAAGTGATGCCTCAGGAAATGGAATCGGTGTTGTTTTAATGCTAGAAGAAAGACCCATTGCTTTCGAAAGTTTTCCAATCAAAGGAAAGTATTTACACAAAGCTATTTATGAGAAGGAAATGTTGGCAATACTACATGCACTTAAGAAATGGTGACCCTATCTTTTTGTGAGTTGGTTTCATAACAAACATGTTGGTAGGAAGATTGAAATTTCAATAAAAAGGGAATGTTACTTTATTCTTTAGACATGTTGGTTGTCACCAAGAAGAAGCAGGTTCAAGGAACCCAACCCTTACCCAAGTTTGGGGTAACTAGCATGGTAATTTCTACCCAAGTAAACGCTTAATTCCCTCTGCAATTACTTTTTCCAACACCAGTGTAGGCACACCTTGAAGATAAAAGTATTCCTTTCTTCTATTTTCCTGTTTCGTAATTCCCACTATTTTTCTTTTTTTAATCCCATAATGAATAACCCTCCTTTTTATTCTAAGAAAAGTATCCCTATTTGATTTCACAAAATCCCTCTTTTCCCCCTCTAATTTATTTCCCACATCCCATTCTTGTATATCCCCCTTGGTAGTATTATTCTTGGAATCCCTATTATGACACTCCTTCCCATTCTGAAAATTACCCCTTCCCACTTCTTTGTTCCCTCATGGATCAATTCTCTTGTATATTCAAGAAATTTTTAAAATCCAGACAAAGAATTGAGTTCTATCATATTTTATTATTATTATCCCCTCTTTCTTCGATGCTACAGAAATCCCTGGTGCACGAACACGGATTATTGGTGTAGGCAGGTTTAGTGCAAGCATGTTGAAGTGCAAGCATTCTCAGTGCAAGCATGTTGCAATGCAAACAAGATCAGTCCAAACATGGTTAGTGCAAGCACACAAACACAATCCAAAGAATGTTTAAGCATAGTACATAAGCACTTGATGAAGAACGTTTATTGAGAAATTTACAGTTTTTATTCCTGCAGATGAATAACTACCACAATCATAGATCATAGCATTGTATTATTTAAATTTTGGTTAAAACTTTGTTTTATCATTTACTAATTTAGGGAGATATCATTTAAGTGCAAGATATTTTAGGTTCTGAAGTATAATATTTTTAATGAGAACCGAAGTACACCTTATGTGAATTATGAGGCAACCAGGGATAGTACAGATCCACCTTAAATCCTATAATTACCTCTATTGAAAATATCCTCCATCACTCACTCATGATAGCCTTACCTCATAATCCGATTCCCCACGACCGTTACTCTTCCACTGAAAAAAATTTCATCCTCCTCCAATTATCATTGCCTGCCCGTAGTAGATTGATACGTGTGTGCATCCATCCTGAAGGGGTGATTTTAATGATTGAACTTGACTGGATGGAAGCAATCAACAAGATGGTGGAATGGTTGGATCTATATCATGAAATTCTCGGCACCTCCCTTGCACTCCATTGTGTGAAATCTCACCAAGGTTGTGACAGAGAATTGAGGCGAATTCAACATAGAGATGGCATCTGTGAGACATGAACCATCATCTGTGAAGGAGATAGAGCAAATGGTCAAGTATCAAGGTAGTCTTGCACTATTGCAAGAATCAGGATTTCGCCCATTTTTGCATAAATTCGATGGTTTCGATATGGTCATGGCTTTGGAATTTGCAAAGACATTTGAGGAGGGTCGAGCTAAATTAGGCTCACTGGAATTTGAGGTCATGGAGGAATCTATAGCAAGAGTTATAAGATTGTCAACCACGGGTGAAAAATGGTTCAAAAAGGAGAGGATCGAAAGGAAAAGATGGCATCAATTTGTCGTCGATTGAAAGCTCAAAGTCGACTGGAAGAAAGGGCTTCCGCAGAGTGCCATGCATGGAAAATGGTGAGACCTCCTATACATATTATAAAAATTTCTAACCTACAAGGGACGTTACAAACTAACGTTCATGTACCATATCAGGTTGTTGCTACATTTTTTGTCAAGGAAACACATCAATTTCCCTTATTACCTACTCTGAAGCTTAGAGAAAATGGAAAAAGGAGTGCAGAATGGGAATATCAACTAGCATGGATGTTTATAATATGCAAGGCAAGGTGGTGATAAACATGGTCGATATGATGGACCCTATGGTGCATTTTGGAGAAATGATGTCAGGATATGCAAAGCTTAAGAGGAATCTTATCATGATAAGTGGTGATGATACCTACTTTTTTATTTGTCTGTTAAGGTGTTGGTCGATGCAAGTTGTTCGTGATGTACCTGCAATATCCACAACCAATACCCTAAGTGAAAGAATCTTTGTAAAACATATAAATTATTTGTAATTGACTGGATGATATGAATTAAAATACAAGAGAAGGTGCACCTGAAATGATTTTTTGGGCATGCGGTGGGTCAAAGAATGATTTTTAGAAGTCATTGTAATGGAGAGTTCCATGATGGAGATGGTGTGGCACATATCCTTGTGTCTCTCTCGGTTTTGACAATAGAGGTCCTGAGCTTCTGTAATGGGCTCCAAAAATTGGCAAAGAGGGTGATACATAGGGTTGAGGAGACCAAATATTATTTCATTTTCATTATCAAGCCTAGGAGGTCAGAGCTAGTTCTAGGAGCATTTTTTGTTGTTACGATCAACCAGAGTACTAGGGATGCGTGCAAAGAGAGACAGCTTGGAGCTTGTACCTTATCCTTTTCTTTTTTGGTAGTTGTAGGGTAGATAGGTCATACAAGGGTCCCATGTATGACCTCTCTAAGCTATGAATTTAAGGTTGTGCGGGTGACTCAATGGAGTCACGCAGTCATTGCATGAAACTCTTATTTTTGCATGGTGATGCTAAGTAAAAATGGCCCTCAGATGCACCGCCTATGTGTCTAAGTCGTTATAAGTTGTGACGATATCCATTGGGGGTTGGTGCACCACACGCAATTTGTGCGTCAGTGTTTAACACAAACTCGTGGGTCGTCTGTTTGTGTCAAACATAGGCGCGCATACCTTGGCCCTTTGGTCACCACAGCCTATTTCCTGACAAATGCACACACATACATATATTCAAAAATTAGATGCACAATGTGTGCATATTTGAGGGGCATAAGCATGCATTTGCCAAAAGAAAAGGGGGGGTTTTTCTCTTTTTTATAGCTTAGGGAGCCAAAAATTGATGTCTGATATCCTCGATTGCAGGATGATGTGGAGAGATTTTCACTGGGTGACCCTATATACGGTGGTCATAGGGGACCTGGCACCTAGCTAGAATTTCTCTTAGTCGTGGTTGTTGAAGTTTCTTTAGAACCCCATACTGAGATCGCAAGATAAATTCCTACATTTTTTGATCCGCTCATGGGATATGGACCGATAGGTTATGGTGATCCATAAGGTTGATCTGTCGATACTAAACTTTATTGATGTATATTTTGTGACAGGTTTTATACCATGTGGGGACGCTTTTCCATATCCATTATCGTCTGGGCATGTGGATATCCATTGATGGGTGGAGACTGAGGCTTACTGTGGGCCCAACCCTTATGACGAGGGTTGTATAAGGGTTGCTTCCATCATTGATCTCACTGAGAGGGCTTCTCTAGTGATGATCATCAAGTTGGCGGGGTCAACGTCCCCCCACAGAATATCGGGGCTTCAGATAGTGGTCCTACAGCAGTTGCAGGCGGGCCACTTCTTTGATTGGGCTCAGTTTTTGTACAAGAGCATGATGTCCCAGTTGACACCGGTGCGGCATGGTTAGCTTAAGATATTTTGCTACGTGAATATTTTATGTAGCGTTATGTACTAGAGGGTCATGATGTTGTGATCTATTCTAGTAGTGTCGACAAGACCTACCAGGGACCCTCATATGCGATGGTGGGCACCTATGATCCCACGAGCTGGTGGTGGTGTTGCATGGTGTTATTGGAATGCCATCATAGAGAGTTGGTTTAACTCCAACCCTCAGCTAATTTTGGAGTTCCCCTACCATGGCATGGACTTTTGGGGAGATCTAAACATGGGGCTTCCTCCTGGTGATGCCTTGGGACCAAAAGGTATGAGATTTTTGTTTTCTACATTTGTGTATTTTTTACATGTATCAGAATGTCTTTTTTTATATGTAATGATGTTGATATCATGTTTATTTATTTCAAGATGTGGTGCCTCATGAGCGACCACTGGCCTACTTGGTAGGCAATGACCTAAGATGCATGGGTGTCGCAGGGGTAGCACCTGTGCCCCAGGGACATAAATGGGTGGCATGAGCATGTTGAAGTAGGAGAGGCACGATTGGCAGTTGTAGAGTCTGATTTGCAGAGTTACTGAGATACTTGGGGCAGAGCTGAGTCCCTAACTAAAGGGTTTTCCACCGAGGGTTAGGCGCGGTTGGGCGAGGTTGTCATGGAGACGGCGATGGCACTTGAGCGGGAGCATCAACCAGCTTTGTGCTGTATAGATATGGTGGTGGCCACATCTAGTCCTATTTTAGCTCCTACAATGGAGATTGGTCCATGGGAATTTGAGGGAGGGCCCCCGTTCTAGATTTTGGATGATATTATGTATGCACCAAGGTAAGCACCCATTATGAGGATGCTCCCCTGTACATAGCCATGTACACTCGGCTATGAGAATGGGGTAAAATACTTGTTCTTTCTTTATGTATAAATTTACATGCATATTTCAGGTGAAACATTGGCAGCACTATAAATAACTTTGGAAGTTAAGACTGATGCCTTAGGGTTTTATGAAGACTTAGACCAAATAGATTTCAAGTGCTCTAATCTAGGTTTTTATCGTTTATTGGCAGTCCTACGTACTCCATTAGAATATGTATACCAAGTTTCTTAATTATATAAAACCCTAACCCTAATCACCATTATTTTCAATCATAGGTTGACCTTAGATTTTGTGTATCAGTCAACTATAAGATGTTGGGGCATGCTATAGTACACCATAACAAGCAAGAACTAAATTTTAATGCCTCAGACTTGATCATTGGTAGCTTCATGGATCATGAGAAACTGTTCGCCCTAGTTTCTATATGCATTGCATATATGATATAGACCAATTTTATAGTTACATAAATGGATGAATGTCTGTACAATGTTAAGGACAATTCTCTTGCATGCCTCAAAATGCCCTGGATTCATATGAAGACTCTTAGTTGATTTCTCTATTTTTATGCTCAATGCATTTCTAAGTGTAAATCCTTTGCCCATTATTCTTTAGCTAGCATGTGAGGATGTTTTGTTGTTAGCTGGGAATTCCAAGAAAAATGTCAGTAGTGGGAAAAATTCAATTTAGGTTATGTCATTTCCAAATTGAGATGAAAATTTTGGTCTTATATGTTGGTCCAACCAAGCCTTAGTACACAAGTTTCCTTTATGTTTTTCAAGGTGTTAATACCTAGATCTCATCCCATAGGAAACATGATGGATGCACTCAATGATGTGTGATTTTCAACAATAAAAAAATGGGTTGGAAGCAAATCAAATTTTGGCATGTTCAAACTTCAGAGATTCAAATCCTCTTTTGAGTAATTCTGAATTTTGTGAGGGATTAAGGATGATAAACATGGATGAAACAAGGGAAGAAAATCACCCTAATCCTCCAATGTAGATCTAACATCTCCTTTTTCTCTTGGAAAAATGTTATGTGACATTTTTCCTTAGCAAGCTTTCAATGATGATTGTCTTCAAAAATAATCCTCAATAGTGTTTAACTATTTGTAATGCAATTAACAAAATAAAATATTTTTTGCATTATGAAAAAAAATAACCATTTTGTTGGACTATTCATGGCTGTTGACCAGAGAGACATTTTCCAACTGGTAAAATATTGACTTTGTCAAATGTCGGTATTCCGATAGATAGATAATTGACTTGAAGAAATGTCGCATATCTAAAAAACATTCAATTGCATCGCATATCTGACGAATAAAATTATCATTGGGTATTTGATGAAAATTGTGTTTGTCAGATATCCAACAAATGTTGTGGCTTTTTAAAAAATATATACAAAAAATATTTGCAAGTAAAATCCAACAGCATGACTGAACTGTCAGAGTATGACGTCAAATTTTCCACCCATATTTAATAGTGGGGGTTAGGGGTTAGGAGTTAAGGGTCATGGGTTAAGAGGATAATAGGTTAGAGCTTAGGGGGTTTGTGTATTTTAGGCTAGGTGTTAGTGGCTTAAGGTTTAATGGGTCAAGGGGTTAATGGGTTATGATTTATGAGTGTATGGGTTAAGGGATTATTGCTTGAGAGTTAAGGGGATAGGGAATTTAGTGGTAATGGGTTAAGGGCTTATGGTTTGTGATAATGGAGCCCCTAATCCTCTTATTTCCACTATTGGGGGTTCCTTTGTCAATCTCTCTCATTTCATTCCATCTAGGTCCATTAGTCCATATGACATTATGTCCTAACACACCTTCTCATTCTCTAATGCTAGGAAATAGATATTACTAAACCATGCTTGGACCTGCCCTTCCCCATTTAATACACAACAAGATACATCTCCCACCTTTTTGGTCATACCATTCAACTTCTCCTAATGTTATGAACCCCTAATCTTGATCCCAATGCCCCTACAACTACACCCTTGGGCCCCCTTGGCTAAAGGTTTAAATGCATTATGGTTTATGGGTTGTGATAAGGGAACTCCTAATCCCCTTATCACAACTATTGGGGGTTCCCCAATCAACTTCAATTGTGTGATACATAAGAGAAATTGAGAGGAAAAATCAAGGAACTTGGAAAATTGAAAGTAATTGCTGAAGAATTAATGGAATGAAAAGCTACCATTTAGGCGGGGAAATAAAATGGTGGACTTAATCCAAAACCATCCAACAATATTAAAGTTACATGTGTAGACTAATTAATTTTTTATATATGTTTGACCTATGTTTTATAATAAAGTTGAGTTTGGCCTATGTTTTTGTGGTAGTGTTTTTGTGACAATGGCGTACCAAAAGACACCTCTTTAACAGTTGGGTGTTCCCTGCAAAGAATCATAGACAAAGTTGATTTTTCCAGCGAACATACTTAGGTAAGCAAAGCATTGCAAATAGTGAAAACAATGCATATACAAACCTAAACTAAAACAAAGAGATAAATTTAGAAAAAATTCTCAATGGAGAAAACAAGTCAACAAAATAATGGAAAAATCTCCCTTTATTAATTATTAGTAGTAGAAGTTGAATACGATAGCTGAATATTAAACGTTTGAAGATAATTCTTTGAGCTATTGTGCTCAAAAATCCTCAGCAAGGAGGTTCTCTTCCTCAATATCTTTTCAGGCTTATCCTCTCTCTCAAAGAAGTATGAAGACTCTCCAATGGTGGACTCTTCTCCTCTCAATAAGATGTTGGATTCCTTAGAAGCAATATGGCCAACATGCTAGTGATCTTACTTTATTTGGCTTCAACAATGGAATTTTGGTTTGCTCTGATAGCAATTTGGGCAATATAACAATGTCTCATATTTTGGTTCTCCCATGGCAAGTTTATATAGAATTTTTTGAATCCATCTTCCCTCTCTTTGTTCATGCATGACAATGACTCATGACTAGGATAAGATGATTCCATTAAGGGTTGTATATCTTCGTGGTGACTCAAATTCAATTGTCATGGACTGAGATCTTGTCAAGGAATCACCTCCAAGTGTGTGAAATGGTCTTGAATTCACTGATTCATTCATTTTCTCGACTGCGTGGCTTTTGAAGAAAATTTTATGCGATGTGCAACTGTTGAATAAATAGTCACTGCGTCCTCAATTTTTTAACCTTATAAACTTTGGACCTTATGAGAAATTAAATTTTTTAAACTTCATGATCTCTTCAACTATAAAATATTCACTTGTGCATTCTGTTGGACCTCTTTTAGCTTATTCTGGATTGTGCAAACATGTGTACAATTTTATGGTGCTAACAATTGCCCCCCGATGTATGAGATTAGGAAAAAACATATACTGGAACACATCACGTTTTTTGTTCTGATGGAGAATTTGATCAACATTTTGAGAGAGAGGATAATTTGTTATGGATATGAGTATGGAAAACCCATGAGTGAGTATAAAGGATAACCATGCCCTGAAGAAAACATGAAGAGTAAAAAAGTGTCTATACGAGGCGTCATGTCCCATGCTCATTATGATGACTAGTGAAGAATTATTACAATCAGATAAGAAATGGTTCTATCCAGTCAACATTATGGTGGTTGACGTGCTGATGATGATAATGATGACGCCCTCAAGGGCACTTCTTCAACAAATAAATTGAATTTGGTTCCCCTGTGTATAAAAAAGGTGAATCACTACTAAATGAGGTGCTGAGGTATGTATGGGTTTTCAACTTTGGGTACCTCCCCTATATCATGATGTAAGCATTGGTGGATGTGTTTAGTGATGCGAGGGTCCTTGACTAAATGAAAGAACAACAAAGGTAATTAAGTACGGTACCACCTTGACATGAAAACTTGTGTTGGTGTCGAATGTCAAGGGTACCGATGACATCATTAGGAAATAGTGATTCCCATTGTGCCACCCGATGATATCCCTTCAAGTGGGGAGTATCCAAGGTACTGCCTTGATCCTAGAATATGAGTGTTGGAGTCGGCAGGAAAGAAGCTTCAACCTCCCGACATATTGTGAAGATATAAAATAAAGCGCTCGTAGAGAATTGAACATGGTAATTTCTTTCGTGCATTCCTAAAAATTCTTTCATCAATACATGAGCAATTTTTGTCAATCTAGGGCCATGGCACATCATAATTATCATTGGAAATGGACTACTTCTACTTTAATGACTTCAATTAAGATAATTTATGTCTCCAAAGTTATTATAAGGGAGCTCTTGACCCTCCATTTTCACCATTTGCAACATTTGGGAGTTGTGAGAGTGTTTTGGGGCTAAAGAGGAGCAGATTTTCCACGGATGATTGCGGGAGATCCGGGTGACCATTCAACGTGCCGCCAGTCCAAGGTAGGATCTAAAACCTTAATCTTTCATTATTCGACCTTTTTTTAACCAGCATTTGGGGTATTTTTTGGATATCTCGGAGCCCTAGTTCTTCAAACTCGCCTAACGCCCCCTAGCAGGCTTGTAGGGGGCATTAAACGCCCTTTACGACCTACTAGAAGGTGTTAATCCCCCCTGAACCTCATAAGGGGGGGCGTTAGTGCTTGAGGGCGCACCCCAAAACCCTAAGAAATTATTTAATATGCATTTTTTCCCCGTTTTCACTGATTTTCAGGTTGATTTATGCAGGTTTTGAGCCATTATGACTAGTCTATGGAGAGAACACGCCCATGACCAACAAGAATTGCTAATGCGAAATGATCTTGCTTGTATACTTGCATTGCATTGTTGTGGTTTGATGAAGTATGCTAAGTTGGACTTGATGAAAGGGAAGGAGGACTTGTTGAGATGGATTATTCAACGTTGGGATGAACATGAGCAGGTGTTCAGGATTGGAGACCATGAGTTGGCCATTGACCTCGATGATATATACTTTTTGACTGGTTTTTCATGCAAAGGAGCACAAGCAAACCTGACCAGGGGTAGGCCTAATCCTCAATCCACCCTAGAGTTCGTTCAGGCTTATTGCATCCATGAGAGTGGACTCGTTTGCAACAGAGTCCCCATAGAGAGGATTAGGTCAAGATCTATGAGGGCCATTTTATGGTTGATTGTGCGTTTAGCGGTGTCAAAGAGTCCCCATGTTTCAACAAAGGCCCAACTATTGCTTGCAGTTGACTATGTCTAGCCTCACATGTTCAACTAGTGCGAAGCAGTGCTTTGCTAGTTGAAGGCAGAATTGACCGCATGCAAGACTCAAACCCAACAGAGTTTTGGGTATGGCACTCTCCTTGTCTCATTTATACTTGAGAGGGTACCTATTATGTGCTCGAGGATGAGCTTAGGTCCCTTTGATCCAAGGGATCCAAGATAGGGGCGATGGGCATCAATTGATCCTCACATAGGAGGAGGACCTATCTGACACTTCTTCGAGGAAGAGTTCTTCAAGTGGTTCGGTGGCCAGATTGGGATGATTGATGATTATGCCTATGATGGCATGGACTTCACAGGTCACCCTAACTTGATGCTGCCTCCTGGGACCAACTGGGGTCCTCAAGGTAAGAATGATTTTTTAGAGTACTTAAAGTATTTTTAAGCTTTTGAATATCTATGTTATGTTTTTGTTAATTTTATGGGTGAACAAGTACTGACATGAAGCTTTTTTCTTGACAAAGATGTCGCACCAGTACGACCTGCAGGTGAACCTAGTGAAGAGAGGTGAGGAGGCCTACTACCTAATGGGTGGGTGATGTTGATAGCCTTCACGAGGTTCTGAGGAACCTAGAAGGCCTGAGAATGGGTGTGCCCCCACTTCTGATGAGGGATATCCCCACTCATATGCAGCGGCACACAGTCGGTGTGCCTGAGCAATTTTTTGTTCCTCTTCGAAGGAAATCTAGAGCAGTGTTATCCTTTCATGAGCAGTAGGATCTTTTAGCAGGCGCTTTGGCATAGCCGGCGGATGTTTATAGCTAGGCTTAATAGCCATTTTGTACTGAAAACACCCAAGTTTTGGAATATTTTGATGTAAAAGACTAGATTCGATATATATATATATATATATATATATATATATATATATAGATATCTACAGATATTTTGGTATTTTATGATGTAAATGTTTTGAAAGTGTTTTTGTAAATTTTTAACTGTGTGAATATTTACTTTCATACATGTATCTACAATGAATGAGAGAGATGCCAATCTAACACATAGTTTGCCAATGAGTCAAAAACTATATTAAATTCTCTAGGAATATGCTCATATGTGATAACTTCAAATTGACGTTCCAAGAGTCATACCCTTAAATAATGACATAACAAGATTGGATTATGAATGTGATAATGATTTGTCATTTACATAACAACAAGCTGAGAGTCTAACCTGACCACCAGATTGGAGATGCCCCTTGATGACGCTTCAGTGAGAAGTGAAATTACAGACATGTAGTCAGTAATATTGTTGGTGGCAGTACCAAGACAGACTCCCCCGGAACAAAATAGTTATGACTCAGGTGTGTAAATGACCCAAGCAGATGATACAATGTGTCGTGTGTAACGACTGGCACATCCGCGTATCCTACGTATGCTAATGGTAATGAAGGCATCTGCATTATGAGAAATATGTATGAGAAAAGTACTTCAAAAAATACCAAAAAATCCATTCACATCAAAAAAGAAGCAAAACTTATAAATACATAAAATTACAAAGCACATGCATAGTGCAGTATTAGGCATAGTACTTTTTCAGATAGAGCCCATTTCAGGGCTCAACGAGTGGGACTCCTTCCCAGTCCTGAAGTTCATATGCCCCTTTTAAGAGGGCCTTTTTTACGACATATGGACTGATCCATAAGGGTTGAAGTGTTCCTGCCTCCAAGAGGGCATGTTGTTTTATTGTAGATTAAAACAAGATCTCCCTTTTGGTAAGAACAAGGCATGACCTTTTTGTCATACTGGGATTTGACCTAGCGCTTGTGGGCCTCGAGTGCCAATTCATCATCTCGATAGGTTTCATCCAATTGATTTAGGTATAGCAGGTGCTCTTCTTCAGCAGTACTGTCGAGCAAGAGATCAATGGTGATTTGTAAGGAAGGAATCTGACACTCGATTTGTAAAACTGCTTCCAAGCCATAAGCTAGTTGAAAATGTGTGAAGCCTATAGCAGTCTTAACTGAAGTTCAGTATGCCCATATGTTATAGACATTTTTGGGCACTACAACCCCAATCATAAATGTCCATAAAATGAGGGCTCCTAAGTCCCTAAAAGTGTTGCTTCACTGCCTAAAGGAACAAGGTCAGCTGATTACATCATCTCCCAAAAGTTCTCCACTAAAAACTGCTAAGAAATGGTCAAAACTGGACCATACTAAAAACCCAGTGCAGAGGGTGCAATGCATATCACCATCCTAGTGTAAAGGGTGTGATGCATACTGAATGACCCCTCTGTAGGGTGCGATGGTCGGGAATGGACAAATGGCAGGGACAATTTGCGAGGTGGAAGATCATGGAATCTTCCAAAAGCTTCCCCTCTGACACTTTCCTCTCTGTTTTCGACCATGGATGAGTAAGATATCATCAGTCTCCAAGTGGAATCAAGAACTATCAGAGAGAGGACACTAATCAAGACCCCAAAAGATGACTCACCCCCCTGCAATCATTTATATATGGATCCCTCATCACAGAGATCTGGAGGCTGGAATCTTGTATCTTGTAGAGAAGTGTTGTTGGTTTTCTGGTGTAACTTCATAGTGTTGGGTGATCTAAGATTTACTTGAGGTGAAGAAGGGCTTTCTAGCTGAAGGATGATGCTGGGTCAGAACATATGGTTGTAATCCTCTTGCTATTCTTGATCTTAATAATGCTATTCAAGTTTTCCTCCATATTCTTGTATGTTTATTTATATATGCATTTGCATGGTTAACACATATCTAGTCCTGTGTTATTTATGAATATAGATCTTTGTTCTTCAATAGTAGTATGTTGCTTTGATTCCACAGGTGCTCTTTGAAGCTGGGCGGACGAAGAAGAAGCGGCAAAGATCTATCCGGAAGGAGAGGAATCAAACAAGGAAACCAAGCGCAAGACTAAGGTTGGTCTCCTTTGATCCACTCTTATCTATTTTCATAAAGGAAAGCGAAAGTAGACTTTACTTGTTTGTTTCTAAGATAGCTACCAGTCTTAGTGGGAATAGTAGCTCTGTGTGGACACTATTCCTGATAACAAAATGGCGACTCCACTGGGGAGCGAATAGATTATTTGTTAGTCTATATTTGTTTATTTTATAAACTTACAGATGGAGCCTAAAGTCAAGCCAGCTAGCCTTTGAACTGCATTTGTTATACAAATGCAAAGTAGATCAACGCTACTTCAGTCTATCTCTGGGCTTTGTTTATGAATTAAACAATCGATCTTCAAACGTTCTAATTGCCCTAAGTGGTGGCTCTAGTAACCTCCTTAGATCAACCCCTGTGATTTACATTTACTGAACATCACTTACTCGGCCTAAATCCCTGTACTGAATTGCAAATTGTGAGCAAAAACTCGTTAAAAGTCCTGCACTGGTACCATCGCACCCTGTCTTCAAGGAAGTATGTATGCATCGCACTTCCCGTGTGCAGTAGGTGCGTTGCATACTGAATTCACTGTGTGAAAGGTACGATGGTCAGGGAAGGTTAACTTTACCTTCAGACTTTGGTTTTTTCCTCACTATTTTCAATCCTATTCAGGAGTTTTGTTGTCTATGGTCAATAAATATCTATGAAAAACCCCTTCTCTTACATCATTCTGCCTCCATTTTGCAAAGAACTATAAGTGTTTTTATGTATTGTGCACCATTTTCAGTTCTCTTTTGCAAAGAAGTAGCATAGTCGAACTGTTGTTTCTTAAATCTGAAAGTGTCGTAAGTGTCATTTTCAGTTTTAGAAGAGAATCCCATTTTTCATGATAGTCGATTATACAATTACTCTTGTATATGATTTGAATTAATAGTTTTAAAGTGTCGAAAAGCAATTTTCATTTCGAAATCGCAAAGTGTCTCCCTTATCTTCACTTCATTTTGAAAATAAATTTGTTGAGTATTGTCGCTTTGAAAATAATTCAGATTTGCACTTAGCTTTCTTATCGTCATTCATACATTAAGAAAGCTGAAAAAAAATACATGCATGTGCATTTGCATTTATACTGCTTGGTTTGATTTAGGACGGTGCATTTAGTGTGTGCTCTGTGCTCTTTGTTGAAAGACTCTCAATTTTCTTTCCTTAGTAGCTAGGATTTTCATTGCCAAAAGAAGATTAAACAGTTGTTTATCATCTTAGACTGCATTTTAGGAGTTGTATACACATCACGCGGTGAACCTAAAAGCCAAATTTTTAAAACAAGATCAACTATAAATTAAATTTAATGAATCTAAAAATGCTTTGGAACCTAACACACAACATCTAGAAGTCTAGGCTAGAAACGTATTCTGGCGTCGTAAAACCTGGTCACTATTGTTTTCATTGTTGGTTGGGTGATTCCTCCACTTTGAGACGACAAGTGCCAATACAGACTTGTGCTCCCACGTACCGTCGAGTATATATTGGGAGACCACAATAGGCTATATCCTTTATCCTTAGGAAGCCGTGTCTGCCCCCCTATCGGTCACAATGCACTAAACACAGCATTCTGGAACATTGACTGTCGTACCGCAAAAATTATTCTGCAGTTTTGCGATTGGTTTGGTAATCCCTCTGCCTAGATTTCCAGAGAAGTGTCTTCCATTCCTTTTCAGACTCCTTAAAGGAAAAGGTCCTCTAAGCACTTGTCACTTCAGGCTCATTAAAAATCGAAGGCGACTAGAGTCATCTTTTGTTTTTTTCTCGGCTCTTAAAAATTGAAAAAACAATTTGTGTCAAAGCGTCTAAAATTTATTTTAATCAGAATAACGTCATTGTTCCCTCGTTGGTCTTAGAAGTTAGTCTCCCTTCATCGCAAGTTCCTGTAGAATTGCTAGGAAATCTTTTGGATAAACTAGATATGTCTGAACAACCGTCGACATCCAGGACTATGTCATCTGACGCAGCAGTAGTAGAACCTCCTGCTGCTACTCCAACAATGTTCGCTGGTGTACCATCCGTCCCGGCAAGTTATCAACAACAAGCCGAAGTCCAATCAGGGACTGTTTCGACGACATGGTCAATTCCTATTTCTTCATCCGAATTCTCATCTGGTATTTCTAATGTTGAAACTCAACAAATTGATCCAATGTGTCTTCAAAGGCCAATCTACCCTTTAAGTACTAGATTGCCACCATATGGGGGGTAATATGCCTTTTCATTGTTCCCTCCTGGAGAAAAACCATATGGGCATTTACAACAAAGTTCACGTCAAACTGGAATTACATCTAGCGGTTGGGTACCAATACTGCCTCAGCAACCAAGGGTTTTATATTCAAAGCAACCAGTCCACCCTATGTCGAATATTCCCACTATACCTGCTATAGTGACTGCATCGTAAGCACTACCTATTGTATGTCAACCCCAAGTTTCTTAGGTTGCAATACAACAGCCTCTCATCTCAGTGATTCAATCACAACCTCAGGTTAGTGCCTCCTTATCTGGAGCGACTCAGGCTCAAACAGGTACTATGACTCCTCATCTTGGTCAATCATCCAGTATTGGACAATAGCAAATGGTCCAACAACCATGGCTGGTTCAAAATCAACAAATGCAATTCCAACAATCATATCAGAGACCTGAGCAACAAGTCTTTATAAGTAATGAGAAACCACATTTCCAAAGCAGTTATCAACAACCATACTATAATGGTTATGCCCATCAACCTTATCAAAGTTACTAGCATCAAATACATTATGTTGGTATGCAAAGACCTAATGCTCAGGCAATTCCATCTTATCCTGGGTATGCTTCGCCTAACCTGAATCAACAGTTTCCCTTTGTAGCAACTCTAGAATTACCAGATCTAAACCGGTTGACGAATGATCCAATTGCTTATGCCCCTTGGTGGCCAGCGATTCTGCATAAACTTCTGTCAGATATTCCTAAATTTAATGGAAATCCGGGTGAAGACCCATCAAATCATGTGATGACCTTTCATCTGTGGTGTTCATCAAACACTCTCAATGATGATTCGATCAAGCTTCGCCTTTTTCAACGAACGTTAACTGGTCCAGCAGCAAAATGGTATATCGAATTTCCTAGAGCTTCATTTGATAACTTCAGTACCCTAGCCACAACCTTTTTAACCCATTTTCAGTTACCCATAAGGTACGAAATAGGAACAAAGCTTCTTACCAATTTCAAACAAACGATGGTCAATCACATATCTGATCATATTCATGAGTGGCGACGTCAACGTAGAATGGTAAAAACATGCGTTCCTAATCAGCTGTTGGCTGAATGGTTTATTAGCCATTGTTACCTTCTATTACAAAAGATGTGGCAAAGGGAGGAGTCGTCACTAAAGAGCAAGTTATTTCTCGTGCACAATATCTAGACTTGATCTATACTCAGTCTGGCACGCTCTACGATAAAATCCCTGATGCTCCTAGACCGGAATTTTCCATTCCTACCCCTCCTAAATCAAACAAGGACTCTCATGCCAGCAATGGCGTGATAGGTACGACAAGTACGAAAACCATAAAGGCTACGTCAAAGAAAGCCCGTACGGTTTCTAGTCAAAATGCAAATGACAAACTTCTTGCCTCGGAGGTTAATGCCATGTTGACTGAAAAAGTCAAAGAACCAAAGGAATCAGGAGGCAAGAAGAAAAAGAAAGGGAAAAAGAAGAAACAAGAGGAGTCACCTCCTAAAAAATCTTCTGCAAACCCTTCTAGGCAAAGGAAACCTCCTTCAGGGTGTCAGATATGCGATGAGGATCATTGGACAAGAGATTGCCTATATAAAGCTAAGCTTAGAAAATTCTTCAAGAATTCAAAAACCTCAGCGGTATTGACTGATCCGTTTCCAAACCCAGGAACAAATCTGGTTGCTAGCGACAATGCTTCCCCATCCCGAGTGCTTATGTTGTCCATTTCGAAACAAAAAAATGATGCTTTGATATTGACAAGGAATAAAGATTATGGAAATCCACAGATGTCGAACAACAAGGCTACAAATCAACCTAGCAGTGCGACAACAACTTTGATCGAACTTGTGCCACCCATCATTCCTGAGCTAACGATAAAGCCGCCAAAGGGAGTAGTACACAAATCGACATTTAATCCTCGTGCCAGAGTAGCACAGCATTATAATATAGTGGAGGATCTGGCCCAATCGCCGTCCGCTATGTCGACACTTGAGGTACTGCAAAATTGCCCCTCCCAAAAGCAGAATTTATTATCAACGATAGGTGGGATTGACCCAGCAGATTCCAATCTTGTGGCCTTTGATCACAAAGGATATGACCCTCAGTTACTAGCTCAACTAGCTTTCCTTATTCAAGTGATAGCCCTCAACAAAACTGTTCATCGAACAATTATTGGTGAGGTGGCATCTACATGTATTATGTCAATGAGTTGTTGGAAAAATTTAGGCTCACCACCCTTGTCACGATCGTCAATAATGTTAAAAGCATTTGATGGGCGAACATACACTCCATATGGGATTTTAAGTAACTTGCAAGTCGAACTGGGGGGAAAAACAATAGAAATTGATGTTGAAGTTATCGACGGAAACCTCGATTACAACATCCTACTGGGAAGGTCCTGGATATATGCTATGGTTGTCGTTGTGTCGACGTACTTCAGAAAGATTGCATTTCCCTTCCAAGGAGGAATCACAATCTTCGACCAACAAACATTTCTCCCCAATAGTTCACAATTTACGGGAAGCATTCCAATGATCCACGGAAGCTCTCAGTTGCTTCAAAATATCAGAGTAGGTCTCTTAAAAGACCCTTCCTTAATGGGGACTTATACCCTTCCGCCTCCGAGTAAGCTGGCAAAAGTGGCCACAGTGGAAACCTGTCCCATGAGATCTTCTACATCAACAAAAATGAAGAACAACTCAGAACATTTTGATAGTGTGGATCATCGTGGGGCATCGCCTCCAAGCCCTACCATAGCTACATCATCTGATGATCAATTCAGTGATGTTGTACATTATGTACTGGGGGCATTGGAACCAGATCTTTCCTTCATAACCCCTTATGAGTTGTGATCAAAGGTCGCCATGAGGATAATTCTTTTACTATGTCAACCTCATTAAAAAATGAAACAAATCACTTTCCAAATCGATTCTTTCAAATATCTCGAAGGTAAACCTTCATTCCAACCACCGAGTTGGATGCAATGAAGCTTGGGAGGCATGCACCTCGATTTGTGTTATTATGCTGGGGGCATGCAAACTTATCATGAGCAGTGTTACCAAAGGGTTCAAGCTTGTTAAAAAATAAACCTGGCATGAGCAGTTTTAACGCGGAATTTAAGCTCGTTAAAAAATAAACATAAGCAATGAGCAAATGTTTCCCCCAGAGTTTAAGCTCATTAAAAAATGAACCAATTTTCCGGTAAATAAACATTGTGAATGCATTATCATCAGCTTTTGAGCCTTGGTCGTGTTCTCATCATCACCTCCACTCTATTTTTTAGCCGATCATTCCCCTCCATTTGATTGTTTACCCTTTTGAAGAACATCTACGAAGAGTGATTCTATTAGCCATCCTTGTGACACTACCGCGATTGGAAAATTCCAAACCTTACCTCGAATCAACTGCTACTCGAAATCATCACTCGTTCCTCGAAAAATGAGTCTCATTTAAGCTCTTTTCAACGGACTCGTAAAATATGAAAAGATTGCTGAGCGATTAGCCTCTCCGACTCGTTAAAGTCATCAGAAGTGTTATCCCTCCTCTAGATTTTAATCTTTTTGGACTTGAGGGATTATTACACAAAAAGATCGAGC